>NW_019059987.1:211960-246494 GCF_000696155.1 Zootermopsis nevadensis | reverse complement strand
TTTGAAACAAACTTCATATATTTGATTTTCCCTCTAGGATTAAATTATGATCTCAGTCCAGTTTTCTTGGTGTTAAATTTCTGCGAGTAAATGTTTTTATATGTTTTTTTTATTTAAATTTGTAATTTTGAAGATGGACTCTTAAGGGAAATGTCACTACATATCAAAACATTGTTTTACCATAGAAAATACACATTGAAGTCTGGTTGAGGTTTCTCTTAGTAAGCTTCAGCATACATTTAAGGAAATTTGCTATGAAATCACTGATTTCATCAATTACTGTACAGTTACTATATTTCAGAACAAGAGCTGTCATACTATTTTGTCACTGACAAGTGCAGTTGTTGGAGTAGCACCAGAAAGTAAATACACAATAATTAACTCATACAGAACAAGTAATATAGTGCTTTTCTCCATGTATTGGTTAATCTTGAACTGGACTCTGCTTACAGCCATCAGACAAATCCTTTGTAAAATGTGACTTCCAGTGCAATTGTAATACTGATGTTATATTATGAGAGGTTGAGTAGGATTTCACTTGCTTTTTTGAAAAGCAAGAAAGACCAATATGAAATTAAAGAGTATTTTTAAACATATCCATAAAGAATATAAATTTATGTGAGACACTGTACACTGAAACATTTAGCCCATATAAAGGCTGGCTAAATTATGTGCCACTTCTAACAGCAAAATTGCATTTTATTATTTCTATCCTTCTGAGTAATTAATGGTGCAATGAAGTTGAATAGCCAGTCTTATCAGCATGAAGGATACATGCCATGACTATCCAGATAATGTGAATAGAAGAAATTAATATAATGAGCAAGTAATATTAAAATAAGGGCAGATACAAATGTTTGTGTCAAAGGGTTAAGAAGTAGCAATTCCAGATACCAGGTTTCAGAAATAAAGCCATTATATATGTGATGTAATAGTTTTCTAGCTCAAGATTCAGAAAACAGGGTTTAACAAAGGAAGAATGAAGTTTCTTTGCATTGCTTGCTCCTGTACTTTCTTTTTCATTACATAATATACTCTGTTTCCTTTGCAACACAGATGTGGCCTAGAACAAGTTCTAACAGTTTAAACTTTTATGAAGATGACAAGTAACAGTGTTTCTATTTTCTGCATTTTACAAAACTTGTTTACCACCATGATCCCAACAAGACAACTAGTGTAACAGTTTTGTTTCAGAAATGCACCTTTACATTGCTGGAACTGCTTATTATATTGATCTGAGTACATATTTATGTACTGTATGTAATTTGATTGTTGATATCAATAATCTAATTCTGATGCTCAGTGGTACTTAATAATGGAATGACTTGGATAGGTCATTGTGTTTGCTTTGACACTTGAATAAAGTGCAACATTATCTTTTACGAAAAGGTTTCCGCAATGTAACTTGTACTGATATTACTTGTTTTTGTTAGCCTAAGAACGAATGATTATGATACTTTGTATCCTTGAATAATAATTATATTAAAGGCTGACAAGGCCTAACCAAATGTCCATAGTCATCTGGCAGTATGTGGAGATTCTTTATACTGAATGATGTGTGAATGAACAAGCAGTCCCCAGTGAAAGAATCATTCTGCTATTTTTACTAATGTTGTTTCAGTTTATTTTAAACCAAGTGAATAAACCTCTGAAAAGACAGTACCATCAAGACCATGAGTTTGCAAAGGAAACATTGCTCTTATAAATAAAATGTTTTCAGAATTTTGTTTACAGTCCTCTGTTTACTTTTGTAATCTGTGATTTGTGTTTGTCATGGCAACCCAATTGAACTTATATCTAAACAGCTGCTTCAGTCACGAGATTTAAGGCCCCCCAGAAAACAGCATATTTTCTGGACTGTAAAAAACACTCAGTAAGTGTGCAGCTTTTATCAGAATAACTGCTATACCTTCAAATTATGATGCACCCAGGTTTTAGTGAAACATTTTAAGGAGAAAAGTGTCATATACCCGAGAAATTGCCCCTTGCTTGATATTAGGGTTATTGTGAGTAAAAGAATTCATATGTAGTTCTAGTGCTTCATCTTTACCATGACTCTGCCATGTAAAATTGGATTTTATAGCGCATTTCCTACTGATTGTTGCAGCCAAGTGGTTATCACTTTTGGTTTGTATTCAGAAGGCACAGGGTTCATATTTTGTCTGGAGATGGTTATCCCCAGTCCCTCTGGGCAAATTCCAGGATACTTAAATTAATCCATAACTGCTTATTTCCATATCCTTCCCAATTCAATATTTATTCATCAGTCATTTTATCATCAGTACTATATAGTAAGAGTTGTTGACTGTATTGTTAAATAAACCATAAATAAATGTTCAGTGCATTTCAAAAAACTGAAATAACACAGTGAGGTGCATCCTGTGTAGTGTCACACCTGTCATTTAATTCATGGTTAAGATTTTTCTTTCTTTTTTGTTTCCTCCAGTGGCCTGTGTCTGAGTTAACTGTTATTAGCCTTGTCAAGGGTGAAGGTGTGCACATAGGGAAGGATTCTGCTTACCACATAAAGATGAAGATGGCTGCCAGAGGAAAGTTCTACCTTCAAGTGCATACCAAACTGCAGAGGAGGCCTGGCATTCTCCACATTCACAAAGCTTTGACATTTTTAAAGGATAATGGATGGGAAAGATGTGAAGAAAAGTACATTTTGAGTCTAGCTGCATTAAGCCTGCCACCTCTGAGGTGATATGTGAGTACTTCATTCCATTTTAAGTAAAAACAAATCTCAGCGTTTGATGCTACTTGTTAGTGCTCATTGTTTCATAATGAAGTACTGTCTGTAATAGTTTAAACAATATCTGCTTGGATTATGAACCTTCATTAACTAACCATGTGTCATGGCATGCTAATTGGCTTTGCATTGTACTAGTAGACTGCTAAACAGATAACCCCAGTTGGCAGCCCTGTTGTACAGGGATTACATCCACTATCCCCATATGATAAAAGGTTAAAGGCTGAACTTATAATCAAAGGCAGTGTAAATCCATCAGCACAGACATGGCTTTATTGGGGACATTTCATGTAGTTTCTTGTATTTGTGGGTATTTATTATGTGACCTTGTCTCTACCTAATTTTCAAACTATGAAAGTTACATAAAATCCTTCCACTGCTGCTGTTTCCACCCAGGAAACCATATAATATATAGTGCATAAAATAATATAGTATTTATAGAACTTTTCACTATGCAGGCCTGGAATTGACAACTCAGCATTGTTTATTGCAGTGTAATGTCATGTATCAGTTAAGAGGTTAAAGTGTCCTGTTATTGTCTACATTGTTCATGAAGTATATTCAAGGTGCATGTACTTAAAAACATTGAGGAATTATTGAATATAAGATATAATACATAAGAAATGACATATAATTACAGTTTATTTAAATAAAAACTCAGTCATGAACAAGTATTTTGTATCATACATAATTATTATTCTGATCATTAACAAAAACATACATCTAATTTGCCCTGAACAGAAAATGAAAAGCACTGAATATATGCATTTTTTACTTTCCTCAGGTGTGATACACACTACAAATATACATATGATACTTTAAAAAAGCATCATGACTGTTGTAATTAAAGTAGATGTAAATTATTATTTTCCCGATGCTGTACATGTCCACCTTAAACTAAACCACAATTATGTAGCTAATCCTTACATAAGCACTTTATTGTTAATCATTGTACCAATGCAAGAAGATCAATGAGAATGACATTACAATGAAGAAAAATAATGTCCATACCCTGTAACCAGCATTCCTTTGGATAGCCTGCCGTATCTGCTCGTTGGCATCCTTAACATTCTCTGTTGTTCCAATTACTGTACTTGTAATCCTGTCTATATCCTTATCCTGCTGCAGAACCTTCTCTGTAAAAATTTCTTGCAGCTCAGCAATACGCACAACTTTACTTTCAATCTGTTTTACTTCCTCTGTCAAACTATTCAGTTCATTATATAACTGTGCATTCTCTGCTTCAAACATCTGCATCTCCTCAGAAGAAAGCTGGTCATCATCTGAAAAGAATGCTGGTACATCAGTATTACTGCTTGTCTCTGGCACCTTCCTTTGACCGGAATTGCTATCACTCAGAATGTCATTCTTTTTATCATTCAAAAAAATGTCTGAGCTATTATGGGAAACTGCACGACTGTCACCATTTCTCTTTGAATCAATTCCTAACTTTGAAATTTTCTGCATCTCAAGAGCCCATTTTACTCTAATTGCTCTCTGCTGAGAGTAAATCTTGCATACTGACTTCAAGTAACTTTCAACCAGATCCAGAACTGCTTCTCTGTGTTCCAGTAACTGTGGTGATCCATCCATTTTGTAAGACACTTTCTTGAACTCCTGGATTAAGTGAGAACATGTGTTCATTATACGCTGAGCCCCCAAGTCTATTTTGTCTCGTTCTACATCTGTCATCTGTGGAATGTCTGACAGATGACTTGCAAAATTTAAGTATGCTTTCCTATGTTCTAACAGAAAATCCCTCAGACGTGTTATTTGTCCCAGTACTTCCTTTGCTCCAATATTAAATTCATTCCTTTGTGTCCTGGTTCCAAAAATTCTGTTTTTATCAGTATCCGCCACTCCAAAAGCTTTATTGCGCGTTCGTATAGTTTTCACGCAGGCCTTAAATAATGTGGTTATATCCATTTTTATTTAAGATCTGCAATGTAAAATACAGTTATCATTAGCAATATGTCATTAATGAAAGAAACTGGTTGTGTTCATTTCAATATCCCAAGTTTTTAAATTTGATACACCACACAACAGTAATAATGGAATAACTTTTAAATATTCCTACACTTCCAAACAATTTACAAATATAAAAGTGCAAGTATGTGCCATATTCCGAGCCGAAGAAATGTACAAGCAGATTGATAGACGATCTGTGTACACGTTCACCTAAAAAAATCCTAACAACGTGCGTAGTTTTCTAACCTTTCAGGGTTTATTTACAATTACAAGTTGAAGAACAAACTAATTCAATTTATCTCGAGAAAGTAGTCATCGTATTATAAAGTTATATATAAAACTTACTGGTCTAATAACAGTAAAACACAACCTATTCCGAAATACAAAAACAAGACGAGCTAAACAGAACATACCTATACACACGCTATACTCCTCGCAACCAAGTTTATAAGGTTATCGCACATGCCATTAGCGGAGTAAGAAATTCCCTATTGTAAATGGGAATACTGCGAGATACTCCATTATGTTGGTAACATTAACTGCGGTCAGCTTGTTGTATGGAGGATTGAGACTTGCAGAGAAGAAATGGCACGTCAGCAAGGAGAAATTGATGAATTATTTGATGTTAAAAATGCCTTCTATATTGGAAATTATCAACAATGTATCAACGAAGCACAAAAATTGAAAGTAAGTGTAGTATTGGTTGTATAAATTATTTACTTTTACCTCTGTTCTACAGTCATGAATTTGTATATTTTACCAATAATGGTGCATTTTTCCAAGTATTTTACGCATTAGATGTGTATCGTTTCGAGTCGTGCTGTGTACGAAATTATTGGTAATGTATCGTTGCAAATCCTACCTCGAAGTATACCGCACATATTACGAACGTGTAGCAACAAATGGTACATAAGCAATTATTATTTTGTTTTTTCAAGTGGTAGATTAAGTTGACACTGACTGTTCTGCATCAGATGCTGAGGTCGAAAGTGGGTGGATCATTCCCCCTTCTCTTCACATGGCTCATTTAAAAAGTTACAGTGGAACCACGGTTCCGAAGAATTTAACGTAAATACGTCTCTGTATTTAAATTATATTTACGTCTCTGTAGTGTAATGTTATCTTCAATGTCATCCATCTTGTTACGAAAGCGGATTGTTGATAATGTAACACAACAATGCCGAGTAAACATGACGTTTCCTAGGTAACATAACAATGCACGCAAGCTGACCATTGTTGTCGGTCCATATTTACACATTGTTGTCGATTTGTTGATACGGATCTTACACATTTTTCTGTCACTTTTTTGCGAAATGACCCTTCCATATAGACGTATTTACGTCAAAATAGTTACTTTTTTGCTTTCAGTCTGTTGCTCATGTGTAGTAGAAATCTGTGTCATGCCTGATTGTTTCCAAGTAGATCCATCTAGTTCAGTGTAATTCTGAAGCTGAAGTTTATATAAGGAATGTGCTAGCCAGCCTTCCAGACTCCCCTCCCACACACCTAAACCTCTGTCACTGTCTGGCTTGGGAGAGCATATCAGAATTTAGAGATTCCAATCATCATAGGTCTTCAACGTACAGGCACATGCAATCCTCACCACTGAGATGGTAGTCTGTGAGGAGGAGGTGGACTTAAAGTCTTCTTATCATTTTTACAGCCTAGTACTCCATCTCTGCAAGTAGAAAGGGATGCATTTCTCTACAGGGCATACATTGCACAAAGAAAATATCGAGTGGTACTTGATGAGATTGGTGTAACATTAATTGCAGCCCCTTAAACTCCTGGCAGAATATTTTGCTACTCAACAAAAAAGGTATCAGCCCCAGAGTTTGTAAAGTACCAGTTTGAAAGGTAAATGCTAGTGTGTGTTGGATGGAGTACAAACAGAACATTATTTCCTGCCTTTTCTCCATTCCTCCCTTTTCCTTTTAGTAGCATTGTATGGAATGTTTTCTGCAATAATGGGTGTTGAATGAACCTAATTGTCATGCTCCATATTGTCAAACTCATATAACAATAGCATGATCTGCATGAGTTTGACAAAACATGTAGGGTTAATTTAAATACAGGTTTTAAAAGTTGTGTTTGATGGTTATGTCATCAGGTTTTTTTCCCCTGTAAGATATGTTTACATTTGTATCCAGCTCTGGAGATTTTTACTAAATGTGTCCTGTTTCTGTTCATTGCCTAGAGAAGGTATTGTCTCAAACTTGGACCATCAAGTCTCTGGTAATGTTGATGTCAGCAATCACACACTTATAATTGTTGCTGCTTCAATCTATTATCTTGAACGGAATTATGATTCGGCTTTGAGGATTTTGAATGAAGCTGATCATCTTGAATGGTAAGTTCTTTATTAAATATGTTATATGTCTATCAAGTTGGTTGATATTGTTTATTTTGTATGCTTTGTGATTGATTTTTGTATTCACTTATAGTTCTGCTTTGTCACTACAAATCTACTTGAAAATGGATCGGGTAGATTTGGCATGGAAGGAACTAAAATCAATGCAAGAAAAGGATGATGATGCAACATTAACACAGCTTGCCCAGGCTTGGGTTAACATTGCAATGGTAGAGTATACTTTATTTGTTACTATTTACAGAGATGATTAAATTCACTCCATTTCCATCTAGTGCCAAGGTTAAGAATGCAGGAATGGGGCTATACCTCCACTTGCCAGTAAATATGCATGGCATGGTGCTTAGTTGAGCAGTTCAAGCAGCTTTGCCTTACCAAGTACAGCTGTATTGATGTTAGCATTGTAAAGCATGTGAAAGTACAGCATACAGAATAAAATATTGAAGTAGATGGAATTAATTTCTCTTATTATTTCTTTTTGCACTTCCATTTATTAAGCTGGCTATATTTCAATATTTTGTTGTAACAAAAAGGATTTTTTATATTTAAGGAACTCTGAGTCATAAAAGTGACAATGGGTGTTTTGCTCATCAGGTTTGCCAACAGTTAACAGAAATGGCAGTCTCCGTCCTCAGATCAATGTGGCTGCAGACCTAGAAATGATAAAAGTACTGGGCTCTCAGGAAGTGAATAATACTGTATTTTGATTGGTGAATTTCAAAATCAGGCTTTTCTTAAGTTCATCTCCCTAACACATTTATGTAAAGTTGGCCTTGTTATAGGGTGGAGAAAGATTGCAAGATGGCTATTATATATTTCAAGAGATGAATGACAAGCATAGTAGTACATCCTTGCTGCTGAATGGGCAGGCAACATGTTTTCTTGGGCAGGCAAAATATGAAGAAGCGGAGTCTTCCCTTCAAGAATCTCTGGATAAAGACAGTAACAATCCAGACACACTTATCAATATGATAGTACTCTCTCAGCATACAGGAAAACCACCAGAGGTACAATTGATGTATTACCTTGTTTATTAAGGTGAAATGATAATTAGACATTTACAAACCCTTTACTCCTGGGCTTAGAGCTGGACATTGGAAAAATGCCTTTTTAACATTTTGAAGCTAATGCTCATCTAATTAATATTTAAAAATTTGGCCCATATGTCAAATAAGATGTAACGCTACAATACAAAGACCAGTTGGTTTTAAAGGGTAGTCCAAAAGCTTAATTACCACAATTTTAAACTGGGAGTTTGAAACTGTTTGCTGATAAGCCAAATACAGTGAACACATTTGTAAAGATGGTGATAATTTTGATTGATAAATAAAATGACCATGTAGTAACTAAGAGGTTCAAAAAATTACAGTGCCTTAATTAAATATTCTTGGAGATAAACATTAATTTTTATTGTGCTGCGTACTGAATGAGTCACATGTGCAGACATATTTCTGTTCAAAATCTATGTTATGACTCTCAAGATACTCTTTCTAATCATTGTTGCCATTACGGCCACCCGTGTGACTAAACTGTGTATTTTGGCACAGATGGGTTTTTGAAACATAGGATACTGCACAGTGTGGGGAAAAATGTATGAGGTGACACCATTTTTTAATGAAATAATAGTGGTATTATTGTTGTGTGAGTATGATGAATTTATTAACTGGTATCTGTATTTATTTCAGTATCACTAGAAATTTGTGTTATTTCAGGTTGCAAACAGATACTTAAGTCAACTGAAGGACTCGCATCATGATCACCCATTCATAAAGGATTATCTTCAGAAGGAATTAGAGTTTGATCGGTTGGTAAAGCAGTATGCACCTGCTGCCTCAGTATAATACTGAAGAATACAACTGTGTGGTACTGAATAAAATAAAAGGCATATATATATATATGTATGTATAAATTACAGATAAGTTAACATTCCTATAATAAAGTTTATGGGCAGATGATACAGTACTGGATTTAAATTGAATTTTGTTTTCTTAAAAACTATATTAACTATACTGTTTAATAAATAATCTGCAAAGTTTCAAATAGAGAATGGCTTTCATCAAATGTGGTTTGAACATTATGCCTTTGAAAGTACTCTGAACTCATACAATATCACTGCGAAAGAAGAATCTTATTATGTTACAACATAGTGAAATTCTTGCAAAATAAGGGATCTCTGGAGGGGTAATGGATCTGAACACTTATGCTGATGAAAATCTTAAATGGAGGAGTAGTTTGAACTGAGGTTGGTATTGAAGGTAGAGACATTTAATGTTAAATTAAGGAAAATACAATACTTAATTGGAGATTCCACTGTATATTTCCTTCTGTATTTATATTTTACATTATACATATTTTAAGTAATATTCAACATTCAAATCATAAGATTTTATAAACAAGTTAAAAAGTAAAAAACTGTCCCACTATACGCCATGTAGTCACTTGTGGTCAGAGGAGGTATAGCTCCTACTCATTCTTAACATCAGCATTAGGTGGGAGTGAGTTAGCATCATACCCTGGCCACACTTTGCCAAGAAAGGACCCTGGTACCCATTGAATAGGAGGCTGGTTGAGTCCAAGAGCCGATCTGGAGGCTAGAGGAAAAATCCTTTGGCCTTGTCGGGGATGAAACCCTGGTCATCCAGTCCATAGCCAGTCACTATACTGACTGAGCTACCCTGGCAACACGTTACTGTTCACAACTGTAATCTTGAGACTTGCAAGGAATGCAGGAAGTCCGAAGCGTTGAAGGCAGACGCTATCTTTCCTCCTTCACCCCGCAAGTCTCAAGATTACAGTCACGAACAGTAACTCATTAAAAATAAAAAAAATATGCAACACAGTTTATTCTTTTCATACCTCAGTAATCATACACACCACTTTTCACACTGAAGGAATGCTTTATAATCCAACACAGCTTGCAGTTTATACACTACATTCTGTTAATTTAAGCCATGTAGCTATGTACTATTGTGTATGTGGGCTGAAGTGTTAAATTTAATATTACACAGACATAAAAATTTATTTTTTTTAAATTACAAAGATGATCTACTATTTCAAATGTAAAGCTATGTATTATTATCATCCTCTTCCTCAATTTTTTCTATCAGTTTCTTTCTTTCCTGAGCTTGTCTCAGCCTTCGTAAAACCAGGCTCTCGAAGTCCAAATCCACTGACTGTGTAGATTCATTCTGTAATAAAAAATTCCAAAATCACAACAAACATAGATGGAAAATGAAGTTTTTACAGTGATACAAAAGACAACTTATGTGGTTCTCTTAGACCTGAACACCACTTTGAAAATGTCTATCAAAAATATGATATCACTGTAATAATCTCCATAAGTCAATTGTAATTTTAAAGTGTGTATATTTATGAAGAAAGGAAGAGAATATAAATAACTTTCATATTTACTGAGCATTCAGGACAACGAAACCACTGTAAAGTTTTAATAATTTTTATGCTGATTTAGAGTTTATATTTGCATATTTTGCATTTATGCTGTAAAAGCATCTTCTGGGATTCATCCTCATCATGTTTGAAAACTATCAGAACTGCGAAAACAACATACCAATTTAATGCAATGCTTATATATTTTACAACAGAAAATCATCTTCTCTTGGCCAAAAATGATGTGGTGAACTGGGTATGTCCTGAAGAATTATTCCTTCCAGATTTTAAGTAAGTGAAAACATATGATGATTTCAAGTAATTCATAAAAGTAAACTTAGTACTAGAACAACTTATTTAAACAAATCTGCATTATATAAATGCCAGTTTGATGTTTTTGTGTTTGTTTGTGCTCATGTAGGAGATATTTAAATAGCCATGGTTTTGAGCAATATATTTTACCCATAAACTGTTTTAAATTCATATTAAAGAGAGATGTATAAGTTTTATTTACATGCATTTGTTTTGTATTTTGGAAAGAGCTCCATTTAAAAAGGTTGCAGGAGCTGTAGTTTAAAAAATCAGTCGGAGGTCTCTAAAGATATATTACAGTTCATTTGGATCCGTATGTCAAGTGGAACTTTTTAAAATTCATTTAAAATAAATTAAACTTATGATTTCCGTATAAAAGACGTTCAGTACATCAAGTTTCATCAGATTGTGCCAAAGCACTTGGAAACATTTTGAGGAGAATTTGCCAATTCCTTGCTGTCTATGACTGAAGTAACATTAACTGCATCAACATATAATCTCTAAATGTTCTATATTATGTATCGCTAGTTCCAGATGAGTTTAATAATTCTTGGCAAACACAAAAGAAATTCTGTTACATACTGAAATGTTAGAAGAGAAAGAAAAGCTTGGGAAATTAGATGAGAATTTATTCTCTGTTCCATCATCCATGGATGGGAAGGTACTACTGTGACTTCCAGCCTTCTCACTGCTCAGATCTGCCAGTGATAGTCCCTTCTTGGCACTAGGTGGTTTAGTCTGTCCACTTCCAAGGTATTCCACTCTCAAAGGGGTTTTAGTTAATCCTTGTTCCAATTCCATTGCCATCACCTAAAATGTACAAACATTGAAGCATGCCCATGCAGATAATTTGATTATTAATCCTACTTTATATTACCCAAGTTTCTGACTGTAACCCAACAATTGTTGATAAGTGTTCTCATAATGATCTATCTTAGAGTTCACAATATTTCCTACCTACTGAATTATTATATATTGTAGGTGGTGAATGAGAAAATCTGGAAGGTTCAGAGATGGAAACATCAAGAGACTGTCATATTCACATGAAACCAGTATTATTTTGACTTTTATAACAAGTACCTTTGTATTTGGGAGGTCCCAGGTTAAAATCTCAGCCCGGTGACCGGCTATCCTGACTAAAGTTTTTGTGGTTTTCCTCAGTCATTTCAGGCAAATGCTACAATAGTATCTTAAATTAGGCCATGACCACTTCCTTCCAAATCCTTTCCAGTTCACTATTCATTATCATCCTCTCATTACACACTATATAGTCTTGAGCTAATGAAAAAGTGTTTTCAAATAAATTATAAATAAATAAGTACCCATTCTTTACCTATGTTTAAAGCTGGACCATGGAGGCAAGAATTATTTTACTTATTAAAGGAATGATGCAAACTTGCTTGGGATAGGTTCCATTGTTAGGAATTTGTGAACATGTCCCTCAACGGGAAATACCTATAAATGTGGAACAGTTCCAGCAATTATGTCTTCCTTTGTGTACAACCAACATTCTATTGAGAATTACATTAATGAGAGCAGTGATGTTAACGTCAGACTACTGCTTAGTTCTGAATCATTTCCTTCCATATGCCAGTCAACAGAACAGGAAAATATTAACTGATGAATGGCATATAATTTCTCATAAGATGATTAGGCAAATACTAAGTTAGCAGTTACACGTCATGTCAGGTCATTTGCTATACTCACAGCTGCTTCTTTCGTTTTAAATTCTACAAGGGCGCTCCCATTCCTTTTGGCAGATATAATCAAGGCAACAATTTCACCATACTACGACAGAAAGAACATATTTAAAATTACAGAATGTGTACTAAAGGATTGTTTTTTAGTTTTACTATTGTTATGTTAGAGTCACAATGGTTTATATACCGATGTTTTTTTTATTACTGTTCTGTTAGGTCAGGTCCATATGAACAGGATCCTTTCATCCTTTTCTCAGACTGGGACCTGTTCATATACGTTCTTGGCAGATGATCCAGAAGTGGTTTGCCATTGCCTTCTTCTGTGTGTGCATGGAGTAATTGTTGGGATGCCACGGAGAAACCGGGGAAGCCCCCGGAGGAAAACTCCGTGTTGCCTAGACCACGGCCTTGCCCAACACAAGTTATAAATTCGGGTACCGCCGGGAATTGAACCCGAGACCCCAGGATTACAAGGCCAGCGTTCTAACCGCTAGACCACCGTGATCAAAATTATGTGCTTAACTCACAGTTTTATAGCAACAGTTATACTGAACAGCTAGTGTCAATCTTCCACTAAAATTTTAGTCATTCAAACAAGGGCAAGGAATGACAATTGTATTATGAGATTATCTGAATATTTATTTATAGGCAGTGTTAATATGCATGAAAAGTCTCTTTGGAAAGCAAACCTCAGGACACAGCACTGACACTGGAACTGAAGAAAATTGTTTGGTTCAATATTAAAATAAGACAATACAAAATGGTCAAAATTCACTCCACATGTAATGATAAAATATTCAACAGTAAGAAAAGTGAAAACTACAATATTCATACCTTTGAAAATATATCATGCAACAATTCACTCGTGTACCCTCCATTGTCTGGGTCGGCTTTTGCTGCTACCCAACGTACTTTCAACCTATGATGACTGCTGCTATCTTCCTTCATTGTGGGTTTGCTGAACTTCTCTTGTATGATCTGCTGTCGAACATACTCTTGCTCCTCTTTGACTTGCTTTGAACCCTCCTTTCTTAACCTCTCAATCTCATCCTGCAACAAGATTATATAAGGTGGTGTACATAACAGTTGTAAGTGTAATCAAGTTGTATGTTTTACATAATTATTCAAATATACTAGGGTTATAAGATGCACCTTACTCATGCCCAGACTATTATGGTCACACTGTTTAATCACTTTACAGTGCTATTTTAAACACATCTGAATCAACTTCTGGTTTTAGGATTCTTTAGTATAATCCTTCACTTACACAATATGTATTTCCATTTTGCCTGTCAGGAAGCTGGAGCAGGTGAGAATTCATCTGTTACCTGAAGCTTTTCTTCATCTGTTTTGCTGGTGAAACTGCGGTTCTGTTTTGAAAATTCCTCAGCTTGTCGCTCCCTTGCTTCTAATTGTTCCTTCAACTTCTGCCGCTTAGAATCTAGTTCACGATGCCGCAACTTCGCAGCTTTCTTTGCATTTAAAACTCTATCATATGCAGCCTGGTAAAATGAGAAAACCCAGAACAATCATACAATAAAGAATAAATAAAAATGTCAATTGTATGTATGATACACCTATCTGTTAATTTGGGTTTTATTTAGGGTTACTAACCCTGATCAAGATAGCTAATGCATCATCATATTTTAAAGATGCTCCAGTAAAAATGATGATGATAATATCATAATTGCGAAGGAACCTAAGTTCCTCTAAAAATGGTTTGTCAGTTCTTTACATATAATTGAAGACTGAATTCTTTTAAGCTATGAATACATAATATTTGTGTTGGTTCTATATGTGCTGAAATTATATTATGATGCAACACAAGCAAAAAATGTTTAGGCTATAATTGTACAATAAGAAAGGTATTTGTTTCAGTCAAGAGAACTTACACGTGCTGATTCATCTGTCAGGATCTCTAATGCTTTGGACAGCTGATGAAAAAGTTCTGCAGCCTTTGGATTGTCTGGATTCTTGTCTGGGTGGCATGACAGAGCTTTTTTACGATAAGCTTTCTTCACCTAGAATTAAAAGAGGACATTCAATGAATCAGTCATAGATCATTTAACATATGAAAAAATATATTTCAATGGGTGAAATGTATTTCTAAAACAGAGCTGTTAATAATAAGTAAAACCCTTAAAATGGTTTCAGTTATTGAACTCACAAATTAATCATATTTGAAGACATATATGTCATATCATACAAAGGTCATAAAACAGGCTTTGCAATGAGGTCTACTATGCAAGAGTGTACTAACTCAAACCAGGAATGGCTGTACAGGATAATAGTTTCTTCCCAGAAAATCCCACCATCAGGAGGAAAGCTGTCATCTAAAAACTAAAGTTACATTTATAGATCTGGATATTGTTACTAGGTTAGAATTGTCCTGTTCTGTAATACGTTTTTCACTAACCTCTTGTGTAGTAGCTGTTGATAGTATCCCAATCAATTCATATAAATCAATATCCTTAAGATTAGTATGGTTCATTGTTGTATTTTATTTTACTTTTACAGTTTTCTAAAATAATCAAAATTCATATGACTACTGCGATAGCACATATGCGCAATGCATCATGCTGATCAAAACAAATTTCCCTATTTTATTCCCCACTGGGAAAATTTCTGTTGCTAGTGGATGGCGCCACATGCTGTAAACAGATCCATGTTATAATAAACATATTTGGAATTGTATATTCATATCTGAGGCAAAGTGGATCGGAATGATGGTGATCGTTAATTTTTTTTTTTTTAAAGAAAATTCATTATGTCACATTTTGATTCGCCAAACTATTTTAATAGGTATGTTGAACTCAATGAGAGCACTGCATAATTGATTCTTAGACTTTCTTGAATTCCGTAAAGAGCAGAGGTGTTGTCCCTTTGTACTAAAAATTGTTCTGTTTTCTTACGAATACAAAATATCTGATCAGTATTTGATGTATGCCGTCGAAATCCACACCGATGATTCCAAATACTACTTACGGAAGATGAGAGAACGTTTAATAACATTTTATAGAGAATACGAATAGGCATTGTTCGCTGTCACAAAAAATAGTTGCTTGTTCGAAGGAACATAAACTCTCGCATTATTAACCAAAACAATCCATCGACGTCGGAGTGGCAGAATTTCGGTTTTAATATCCGATATATAAACAAATATTTATTGTAAAGTTAATAAATGTGATATTTACAATTGTAAGTCTGTTGTTCCATGATCAGCACACAGTACAAGTTAATTTCTAAGCCTGTTCATAAATAATGTATGTTGTCTACAGTCAGTTTCTAATGCATATATTAAAAATAGAGAATAATTTATAACGTTACTTTCTTGGTGTTTCATAAAATAAGGACATTACCATGCAAATAACATATGTAATTACATTTTGGGTTAGCCATTTGTGCCAAATGCTTAGTTAAATGAAGATATACAGATGTGTTTGCTGAGTGAGAAAATACTTAGGTGCAACTGTTAAGCTATTTTTCAAATGTCAATATGTATCATCTTGGATGTATTTATATGAAGGATGAGTTCTATCTCATTCCATCTTCTGAACTTGTCACTGCATACCCCAATATGCAACTATTGAAACATGATTCTAACAGAATTGTATATTTGCATCAGCTACTGATGATAAAGTGATGGGGTGTCTTTTGTCATAAAATTATCACATACACCCACATGCATAATGTACATTCTCATTAGTTTAGCAGGAAAACATTCATAAAGAAAGTGAGAGACTTGTGTCATTCACTGATTGAAGTGACAAGGTCTTCTACTTTCATAAAAATTAAAACCACTAAGGGCACTTTCCTGATCAGTTATAGTTTCTGTCAGTGACCAGGTCCCATGTAGACAACTAGAAAATAAGAATGAAATAGGAGTTGGATCCACCATATCAGCTTAAAGCCATAGGAGATGTAGCCATGTCAGATCTCCTGACTGGAATAATGTGAAAACATAAAATAAAAAAAATATATTCAGTAAATTATTGAGACCAAGTGCAAATTATTGGGTTTTAATATTGCAAGACTGTATAGTATCAAATGATAGGATGATTAATGAATTAGGATATGGGAGGAACCTAATAGAAGCCTCTGGCATTTGCCTGAAGGGGCTGAGGAAAACTATAGAAAACCTGATCAGGATAGCCAGTATCTAAACCAAGATAAACATGAATATTTGCTAAATATGTATCAGCACTGTGACAGTCACACTAAAATTAACAGAAAATGGAAAATACCTCATGCATTGGCACTGTCTTTCAGTCTGACACATCTGCTGTTGTAATTGTACACGGCAGAATTTGAAAACAAATACATGAGAGGATGTATTTTACTTTTTACTGAAATGGAGACAGTTGAAAGTTTATCAAATCTAGTAGCTTTCAAAAATGTGGACATCATTATGATATGTCAGTAGGTGTTGCTTTCTGTTACTGGTATAGGCAATGAAAAGGAATATGAGCAAAGCGGAGGAATTTTCTAATACGTGATGATTTTTCAATCTAAATATAAATATAAATTGAAAATTTTGATCACCCAAAAAAGACATAATTAGTACATCTTACATTTTGTAAGAAACTCAAACATTTCAACAACAGACCTTTGTCAAAAAACTTAAGACAGACCTAAATGTTACTTCATCACATGAGAGCTGCAGTACCTTGTCACTTATGAACTTACTAGCATAACATACAAGATGTAGTTGTTATAAAAGTTCAGTGCTGAAAATGATTTAAATAATTAAATATATGAATTCACAAAGTCAGAGATCCTTGGCATTTGTCATATGTCCAATCCTGATATGATTGTTGTATTTGCTTGTGGATAGATAAAGTCCTCAAAGTTGACTTATATTGTGTTCTGCCTTCTACCTGTAAATTCATACCCCCATTTCTTAATGCAACTATATCTCAAACTTGTATTTATGTATGATAAATAATAGTATTGTTTTACCAAACGCATGTTTATTTTTTTTCACACGTTAAGTTACAACTGTACTGTTCCATAGCATGTCTCAAACTAGAAATTTAAGTGGTTTGATTGTGGAACAAAAGGAAAATATTAAAAAAGAAAAAACAGAATAAATGAAACTTTTAATTAGTACAGATCTTCATTGTGATAATGAATTTGTGTTTACAAGCAGGAAGCAACATTATTTAATTTAAAGACATTCTTCAGGCAGCTGCCTGTTAAATTTGAATTAGACTGTATGTTATTCTTGACATTTACATGTTTCATACAAATCTCACATAGATATATATCATTATCTCTATCTACAACTCAGTATGTTCTTTAGGGTGGAATTTCTTTATGATGGCATAATAAAGATTTAAGAAAGCATAAAAGCTAACACCAATGATCATGAGAAGAACAACTGTGAAAACAATGTTGAGGAAACTCCCATCTATAATTGTGTTTCCTGCTTGATTTCTTCTATTTGCTGTCTTATCTGGGTTGTCAATTAGTTTCTTCATAGCATCCAACCGCGCTCGCAGTTGCTCTACAGATTCTGTCAATACATCAGAAGTTTCTGAAAATGCAGAAAGAGTTATTCACTAGTACTTAAAGTAAAAATGGATGACCTGAAACAACAATTTGTTATACAAGATACCTAATTATCTAGCTGTAAACCCAGTATTCAACACCACCTTCACAATCTTCTTCTCTAAGATCCATTTTAATGTCATCCTCTCATATTCTAGGTCTTCCAAGAGGTCCTTTGCCAAACATTCTGTGGCACACCCAAGCAAGACTCCACATCAATAACATAAAATACTCTTAAAATTTTGCACACCATGTAGTATATTAGAATATAAAATAACAGTTTGTTTATTTTATAAATGACACATGTCATTTATAGTATTTAATTTATTTGTATATTTTCCGTACTATAAAAAATTTTGATTCTCCGTCGTCGTCAAACAATTTGTAGACGTCATCAAACAATGTTTTGTTTACTCGGCATTGTTGTGTTGGTATACCAACACAACAATAGCTTGGCAACAAGTGAGAACAAGACAATGATAAGCACAATCTGACGACATAGTGTAGGAAGGAAGAGATCACGTTTCATTTCAAGGTACTGTCCTGGCATTCGCCTAGTAAGACGGAGAAAGACCAAGAAAATATTACACAGCAGTACGTACAAATCTCGCGCGCCGTAAAAAATACCGTAATTCCACCTTAAAAACTATTCATTGTCTAGTTCTTATGAATAAGGCGACTACATCTTAATTGTAATGAAAATAGTTTATTTTCGTCCATAACTCAGTATTTTAAATTAGAGCACTGAGGCAATGTAAATTTTAACTGATCTTACCATTATCATCCGTCACATCGATGTGAGCAGTTGGCATTTCTTGGTGTGTTCACTGAATTTTTGTGTAAAATATTCTTGTTTATGCTTCCACCACCCACTTTACATTGGGAAGTAGTTTTCAGTGTTCATAAACATAAATTTACTTCGTGCAAAAATTTTGTAATCACAACACCTAATTTTGTGCCCTAGCTTCTTTCCAGCCATCACTTCCCAGTTTTACAGGGCTTGAGCAAATGGATGCTGTGGTTATTGATTTTGTCTGCGACGCACTTTTTTAATTGAGTGCACTTTACAAATGTAAAATGTAACCACTGCATTATTGTGTAAAAATTTCAATTTCAGACAACGTAAACGGCATAAATTGAATTACACCAAAAGTCATTGGTATTATCGGTGATAATCGAAAGTGTAATAACAGAATTCTAAAGATGTCTTATGTTTTCAAATTAGATAATTAAATTAAATGGGGGAGAATTGTTTATAACTTTAACATCTACATAACTAAAATGCTTTTAATCAGAAATGTGTGTTCAATAAACAAATCAGGAAATAGACGTTGCAATAGATAAGTGTATTTGACTATAAATGGCTCCCACAGGTAACAACGTGGACTTAAACAAGCGATACAATACTTGTAAACTTTGCTTTATTTTTAGTTTTGATCTGTATTATAATTAAAATGTAAGAAATTTACAATTTTAAAAATATAGTCAAATTCGAAATATTTGTGATGAAACTTAAAAATAATCAAGTAGTAAACGGAAGTAGTGGTGTATGTTGTTGGCGAAATGAGCCGAGCTAAGCGAGTGAAGCAGCGGACAGTGACATATTGTATAGGAAGTGTACACATTTTATATTTTGTTGACAGGTTAAGTAGTATATAACTCAAGTCACAATGGTGTTAGCAGATTTAGGACGTAAAATTACGTCCGCGCTGCGGTCTCTGAGCAATGCAACGGTAATCAACGAAGATGTAAGTAATGAAATATGGAAAGTAGTTAAAACATGGCTTAATTTTTATTCATGATACAGTACTCAAGAAACTTTCATTATTATACTTACTGCGTATATGAAACTACACGAAAAGTACATGATATAAATGTCCTTGGAATTGTGTATCAATTGATGACAAAATTTGTTAGTATGTATTACAAGACTGGTATTTTATATTGTACATCCAGTTACAAGGTTTCCAAAAATGCCATTGCACACTTTTGGGAGGAATCTGAATGAAGCAAAAGGAAGTTCGATTTATTTTTTGTCTTGTAGTAATTCCATGAAATGAATCATATTTAATATATCTGTTAGTAGCTTGTACTGTAGCATATAAGATGTACAACCTGGCCACCAGTTTTCCAACTGGAAACAAGTAATGGTCTTAAAAACCACTTTTTAATAAATTTGGCAGTTGCTAGGTTGGCTGTGGTTTGGATAACTGCTAAGCATTGTTCATACAAAATTCAAGACGGTTTCTATTTAGCCTGCTTGTCTTTGTGTTTTGGTTTTTGCTACACTGTGACCTTCACCTGCAACAGAGAGAAAAAACATGTCTATAAGCAAATATTAACATTTATGACTTAGTATGTTAACTTTAGGTAAAGTCATCCAAACAGAATGGTGCATGATTGCTTGATTGCTACCACATCACGTCAGATAATATTAAAATCAGTTATTTAGTCAGTCAGATGCTGAAAGAACTAAAATCAGATCTGATATGGTGTGCCTCACTGGCTAATGATGCGTGAAGTGTCAAATTGTTTTGGTACTGATTGGATAATTAGAGATTTTTCAGAAGTGTGTTACTTGTGTGTTGGCATACACATTGAATGGAATTGTGGGTTATCACAAATGTTAATTCTATGCTGACTTCCATATTGTTCCTTTTATCACAATATCTCTTGTAATTTGGTTTTCTGCACTTTTATTATTTGTGTATTTTCTCTTTTATAATTGTGTTTTGGCACCATGTTTTTCCCCGTTTATTTTTGTTATGCTACTGCATTTTGATTTGTATGGTTCTTTTACAAACAGGTTCTAAATGCTATGCTAAAGGAAATATGTACTGCTCTTTTGGAAGCTGATGTTAACATACGGCTAGTCAAAGATCTGCGAGAAAATGTTCGTGCTGTCATTGATTTTGATGAAATGGCAGGGGGATTGAATAAACGCAGAATGATTCAGAGTGCGGTCTTTAAGGAGTTAGTTAAGGTAAGGTAATGTAGTTGTGCTCTGTTATAGTAAATGTTTACAGTTATGATTTTATCAGCATTCTTGGGCTAATCATGTGAATCCATTGTTGGGTGAATTTCACTCTTGCAGTGGTAAGTTGGCTGAAAGTGATGGACTCATTATGGTGTTTTCCTGGAGTTCTCTTCATTTTCATAGTGGAAGTTCTCTGAAGGCTATGTCTGTATAAAGCAAACTTTGCATCAAAATTTGAACAGAAACTTATCCCAGGACACTCTTGAGATCACCATGTCCTCAGAGGTTATATATATATATCTGCTGACTGACAATTAAAGTGACCATCAGTATTTGTTGTAATACTTATGGTAAAAATATCCCTGATTTATGTTCTTAAAACTGTCTCTGATCTTGATTAGCTATTGGTCTCAGAACATTGACCTGATTTTATCTATGTTTATAGAATTTGCATTTAGAACAGCTGTTTAAACAATAATTTAAATTAGAAAGTGGTTTTCAGCTTGTGGATCCGGGTGTAAAAGCTCACCAGCCAGTGAAGGGAAAGCCGAATATCATCATGTTTGTGGGTCTTCAAGGTTCTGGTAAAACAACCACATGTACTAAGTTGGCATACCATTACCTCAAGAAGAACTGGAAAGCTTGCCTTGTTTGTGCAGACACATTTCGAGCAGGTGCTTATGATCAGCTGAAACAAAATGCTACCAAGGCCAGAATTCCCTTCTATGGAAGGTAAGTTCACATTCTTATTTTTTTTATGTAGTTTTGCTGTATGTACCTGAATTATTGAGCATGCTGAGTATAGACTGAATCAGTTTGTTCATATTTAATTTGTCTAAAAGCTGAGTCATGAATGTATTTCATGCATTTGTATTTAATGATTTGTTTTTGGAAACATAAGAAAATGTTGCAGCAAGATCTGTTGAAGCATTCCAGACCAGTAGTAAAAATAATGCTGAACTGCAAATGGAATGACTCATTTTGTCAGTTGATTACAATGAGACAATCTTACAGAAACCAGCATCATAGCATTCTCCTTCCTGTGACGAAAGGAACTTGTGTCTGTCATCACTGTGAGTTCATTACAATATTTTCAAGAGCCCACCAAGGGTCCTTGATATCACTGAATTCAGTCCACATTCTACTTCAGTCTACAACTAATTGTCTAAGTGGTCTCCTATCAGATATCTCAACCAAGATGCGTGTGTTTTGTATTGGGGAGCATGCGATCATTTAAGATTCCGCTGAAGCTGTCATGACGTTTTAAGATTTATTTTGATATTGATTTTTGTGGTTTTCAGCTACACCGAAGTGGATCCTGTGGTCATTGCACAGGATGGTGTTGAGATGTTCAAGAAGGAGGGATTTGAAATTATCATTGTTGACACAAGTGGGAGACATAAACAGGAAGAGTCACTTTTCGAAGAAATGTTACAAGTTTCTAACGCCATAGTAAGTACAGTAATAATGTGTTCTTTTACTTACAGGGTCCAACAGTTGTATACTAAGACAAGTTTGGTGTTTATGTGAGGCAATTAGCAACCCTGATGAATTGGTTTATGTCAGACCATGTGACTGAATGATTTAGCAATTTTATGTTAAACATTCGGCGTGATTCAGTGTGTTTTGTGAATGCAGCAAATGTTTTATTGGCACATTATACTGTTTCATGGTACATTGGTGATAGATAAATTGTCAGAACAGAAAATTAAAATTTTAAGGAACATTTACAAGATGTCTCGGCAAGTTTATGGAAAGGAAACAGTGAGTAGAAAACAGGATTTATGTCAGGTTGGCAATTTCAACATGGAAGTGATATCATATAAATAGTAAGAAAATCCATCTGTCAAACTTCAGGAATGTAAGCAGATTTGGAAAAGTTGCTGAAATGGTGATGAACTTGAACATGAGTAGTGGAAATGTGATTTTTTGATCAAAATGACTGAGCATGAAAATCTGTGCCAAAATGATACCGAAAAATCTGAACAAAAGACTGAGGAGGAGAGTAATCTGCTCGTGGTTAAATGTGATGAAAGGGAGAAATAAAAAATAATAACGTTAAATTCTGACTGCGTGGTCTCTGATAGGAAATGAAGAATGGAAGAGTCTGATATTGTAAAGTATTAATTTTTAATACTAACTAGAAATTTCAGACTGGTCTAATTGTAATTTCCCCATGTGTTTTATTTGGTTTGTGCCAACAAGAAATGTGCATGTCAGACCCCTGGTTGGAAACCTCTGCTGTACAATCAAACGTCTCTCTTCTCAACATCTGTATAATTCTGTTTCAGAGACCAGATAATATTATTTTTGTGATGGATGCAACAATTGGTCAAGCTTGTGAAGCCCAGGCTAGAGCTTTCAAGGAGAAAGTTGATGTAGGTTCTGTCATTGTAACAAAATTGGATGGGCACGCAAAGGGTGGAGGAGCACTTAGTGCGTAAGTATTGTACCTTAGTAATGCACTTATGTGCATTCTGTCTGCTAATGAAGAAACTTTTAATTATTGGAAGTGTCCTCAGTAAGATTTGCACCATTATAATATTTTTAAGTTTTAGCATAGAAAAATGCAGGAACCTGGTGTTTTTGGTTAAGACACTGGTCCCTCATTCAGAGTATTTTGTTTCAGTTTCTACTAGGATCTCTGTATGGATTTTTCTGCTCACAGACTGAAGCCCTTGCCTTTGCCAATGATAAACTTGGAAATGTGGAATATACTTCACCCATCTTATGGTTCGGAACCCAAATTTAACCATCTTCATAATCACCCTGTCATAGGTGATAATGGAATCGGCTATATGGGTGCTCCTGTTTTAAAAATAGATTTTATGCTTGCCTAGGGTTGGAAGAAGCCTTGAAACATTGTAATACACCATACTTAAGTGTATTATATGTCAACTAATCAAAAAAATTGAAAAAATTATTAATTAGAGATTTGTGTCTATGTTTTATTATCTGTAGTCTTACCAGATTTTATAATCTCCATCTCGTTATCCAGTTAAAATATATTTTTATATTCATGTTTGCTTTGGTTCGTAGTTACATACTAAATATGATTTTAAGAATTAAACTTATTAATAAGGTGTGTTGGTATCGGTGTCAGTGTTGCAGCTACACAAAGCCCGATCATTTTCATTGGAACAGGAGAGCATATCGATGATTTTGAGCCGTTTAAGACGAAGCCATTTGTAAGTAAGCTTCTTGGAATGGGGGACATTGAGGGATTGATTGACAAGGTGAATGAACTGAAGCTGGATGACAACGAGGAGTTGATAGAGAAGATCAAACATGGCCAGTTCACGCTGAGGGATATGTATGAACAGTTCCAAAATATTATGAAGATGGGACCTTTCTCCCAGATCATGGTAATTTATATTTTATAAGTATTAAAAATCTATTCCATTCACACCCGGCTAGTTTGATTACGTGCGATTGAGTTAAATGCAGTTGGATCTCTACATATCAGATGTGAAACTCTCAAATTTTTTGTCTTATCAACAATTTCTATATAAAATAGTCCTTTTTAATAATCGTTTAGTATAATTAAGTCAGCCATCTCAGGACTTTGCTTTACTACGTTATGTGTGAGTTTACGTAAAGCAGTTGGCATCAGAAGTGAAAATGATGGATACTCGTAAAATGAGATGTAGCTCACATTGAATTAAACTAACAGCAGATTTCTTTTACTTTATTTTATTTTATTCATGTTACTGTCACTAACTGTTGAAGAATTGCAAAGCCTGGAAACTGTCCCCTAATTTTATGGGGGAAAAAAGCATTTTCCTTGTTTTGTGGGCATCTGTTGTATAAGTGTTCAGTGTACAAGCTGTTAGTGGCTAGTGAAGTGTTGTGGTATGCCTGATTTCTGTTGCATATTATTAGATGAAGTAACATTTGATGTAGCACCCATGATGGATTCAGCCTTAGTACATGAAAATATTGACATGACTGAATATGTTGAATGTGTCATATTATTAAGCTGTGTTATGTATAATTTTGCAATTTTATTTCAATAGGGTATGATTCCAGGTTTTAGTCAGGATTTCCTATCAAAAGGTAGTGAACAAGAATCAATGACGAGACTAAAACGACTTATGACGATAATGGACAGCATGAATGATGGAGGTGAGTGGGTGCTAGTTTTCGTTAGATGTGTAAAGACAATAGTTTTATAGTATCCTTCAGTGAATGTTGGAAGCTGAGCAACTTCCCTCTATGTTTAATACAGAGCTGGATAGTAGGGATGGAGCAAAACTGTTCACAAAGCAGTCTGGGCGTGTAATTCGAGTCGCTCAGGGTGCTGGCGTCACCGAGAAAGAAGTGAAAGATCTGATTTCACAATATACAAAATTCGCCGCAGTAGTAAAGAAGATGGGCGGCATCAAGGGACTATTCAAGGGTGGAGACATGGCAAAGAATGTAAATCAGGCTCAGATGACAAAACTGAATCAGCAAATGGCTAAGATGATGGATCCAAGAATCCTACAACAAATGGGTATGTGTGTTATTTGTCATTGTATAGTCTGTGTATTGCAAATGGTATCATGTCAAAGTATATGTTACGTTTCTATGCACGTTACTTCAGAAAGCATTGCATAGTCCAGTGATCACCAACGCGGTGCCCGCGGTCGCCATGGCTTTTTTTGGGTGCCCGCGTTGTTACGGAAAGAGGTTACACTGAATAATGAAGGCCGTTCAACCATGAACATTATAAAATCGAAGCGCAGATCTCGACTTACTGACGCCCATCTTGACGATTGTTTGCGAGCAGGAACATCATCCTACACTCCCAAATTTGAAAAACTGGCTGATGAAATGCAGTGCCAAATATCACACTAACTTCCCACTTGAGTAATAATAATTGTACTTATAATACTACGTATTTTTGATTGCATCACTAAACGTCGTGTTGTTTTGCGTATTATTTGGTGTCCATATCTTATTTGTCCAGAGAAAAGAAAATTTGTCTTTGTTAATTGGTTGGTGCCTGCCATGATCTCATAAACTGTCAAATGTGCCCATAGGCACAAAAAGGTTGGGGACCACTGGCGTAGTCTGTAACGGAAGGTTCCTAAAGTATTAGCAGGCCTAATATATCTTACTTTTAAGGCCAGTTGCTAAGCACAGTGTAATTGGCCAGGTGAGGAAGTAGGGTAATCAGTATCAAAATCAATTCAACAGTGAAGGCAGGCAAAACTGAGACAGCTCAGTCAGTAAAGTAACCGAGATGACGAGAGATTGATTCCCAACAAGGGTAGTGATATTTGTTTTAGGCTATACAGTCTTCTGCCCAGCTGGTACTGGGCGCTCTTCACCTCGAGGTAGAACAGCTTGGTCATGAAGCTGATTTTTACCTGTATCCAGTGCTAAGATAAAGGTGCCTGGAAACTTTACCTATTTTAAATGGAATCAAGAGTCTCCTTTAGTCACTTCATGCAATGTGCAAAAGTTAATATTGTTTTATGTAATTCAACACGATTTCTGGTTATATCAAGGACTGCAATGTGAGATCTGTAGCGGGATAATATTTTCATATGGCTTGTCTAAAGTATATGAAAATATTTTAAGAATTTGTCTTACTTTTAATGCTCAAAGCATTTTAATGGAGGGAAAAATGGGGCTTTGTTTGGGATGAAGTTGTGCAGACTCACTTTTTACTCTGTAATATATTGATAAAAGAAAAGAATTTGTCTACAGTCCTTCTATTTATAGGTTTTATGTGATAGGATTTGCTGACCAATCTTAGTTAAAAAAATATTTAATTTGCCTCTTAAATTAATTAATGTTATTAAGGTTTTTATGAAAGATGGTATAATCAGTTCTGAATCTTGGAAAGTAGGAAGATGACGTATCAGTATATTATCTGTATTAACGTCTTATTCACAGGTGGAATGTCTGGACTGCAAAGTATGATGCGACAGTTGCAGCAAGGTGCTGGTGGTCTAGGAAATCTCATGGGTTTTGGGGGAAAATCATGAGCTCTACAGTTGATGTAAATGAACAAAGACATTTAAAGAGTGTAATAATATTTTAAAAGACAATTTTGTTAAATTCTCTCTGATAACACATGGTGAAGCAAGTTAACAGATGGTCTTTTAGCATGGCTGCTGTGAAGTGACAAACTCTCAAGTCATATCTGCTCCAGTGTGTACATAAATATTGCAGCTTTGATGAGAGATTTAGTCAACTGTGAGTAGCAGTAGCAAAAATTTAGTTAGCATTAAATTAAGAGTTGATATTTCTCATGAGAGCTGTTGAATGAATGATGAGTGCGTAATATTTACATGATGATTCTAGATTTGGAAGATAGAGATTCTTATCTTTTTACATTTCCAAAATTTGAGATTTGGGGTACTGATAGTGGTGAAGGTGTTGATTGTGATCTTCTTGGTTGTAACACCATGCAGTCATGTAGGAACATTATGTTTCCCTCAGTCAGTACAGTGACTGGCTACGGACTGGATGATGACCAGGGTTTGATCCCCAACGGGGGCAGAGGATTTTTCCTTTAGGGCCCTTGTCCACGACAAGAATTTTAGCCGTCCGCTGTTCCGATAGATTTACCGGGTTGGTAGTGATACATTGTTTCATATGAGAGTTTGTCCACGAGCCATCAAGGCAAATCTACCGGTCCGGCTGAGGGATGGAGCACCGGGTTCCCACTGTAGAGATGGCAGCCGGATGGTGCACCGTGTTCACAGTGACAAGGCGAGCTCGCCGTCAGTCATCAGTTGGCCTTGAGAGAGCATGCAAGTTTCATAGTCTGTAGTATTCTTTCTTTTTTTTGCAGTTCCGCATATTGGTGTCTTCATGTTTCAAATGGATGCATAAAATTGTCAGTAACTTGTCAAATTTTTCTTTTGACATTCTAAAAAAATTAACGTGCTTTGCGTCGTCCTGTTGTAGTTTTTTAAACAGAGTACTAAATGCACCAAATTTAAATGTCGTGCAACACAGGATGCACCCAATACCTTCTACGTTGTCGCTGTTTCTTTTTGTAAAAATAATATAGTGCAATGATGGTGCATACATCCTTATCCATTCTACCGCACCCATGCACAGACTCACCCCGACTCGAGTGAAATATTTTCTGCGCGCCTGCCGTCTCCGTGGACAAGGCCACCCGGTTTTATTTACCGGTCGGCGGAATTACCGTTCCGGCAGGAATTCTTTTCGTGGACAAGGGCCCGTAGTGTCTGCATCCAGACCGGTCCTGGGGCCCACCCAACCTCCTATCCAATAGGTACAAGGATCCTTTCCCAGGGTAAAGTGCAGCTGGGGCGTGACGCTGACCACTCACTCCCTTATACTGCTGAAGTCAAGAATGAGTAGGAGTTATACCTTGTCTCCCCCCAAGCATCTTCATGGCATATCGTGGGACAGCTTTACTTTACATTTTTACTTCATTGAAGATGGAGGCAATATGTTGGTCTGAAATGTTGGTAACAACCTACAGGACTGCACAGCATTGTAACCTGGAAAACCACATCCAACTCTTGGAGTTAATTAAAATATTTTAGTTTGTATAGTAAGTCTTGTTTAGAGAGATGTTGCTATGTATATAAAGAGAGTGCTTACAAATTGTTTTATTTGGAAGGTGTACATAAATCTTGTCATACTTTTTTTAAATATGAATGTTATTGTTTTTTAACGACTTTAATAAATTTCTGTGGAGTGTTAATTGTTTTATTTTTTTCAGCATGCACAGGAGTAACGGAATGTGTGACCATTGCTTCTCAGCCTCTCAATCTGTTGAGGCCTTGTTTTCAGAAGTCTGTTTTCTTTCTTGCCAATACATAGGTCAGTATCAGTTGTCACTGGCATTGGAT
This sequence comes from Zootermopsis nevadensis, assembly GCF_000696155.1. The sequence continues at coordinate 217,651 of NW_019059987.1, read as the reverse complement.
GACTTCAAGTCAACACAAACACAGTCTCTAGAACTTCAATTGTTGAAAATTATGAAATCTTGTGTTCATATTTAAGTCTGTGGAGCAGAGTTCTACTTGAAAAGTTAATAATGATCACTCCACTGGTCAAGAAATTACCCTACCTGTCACAGATCTCGGAAGTTTATTACCAAGTTGACAATCCAAAAAGTATTTGTATTTGTAGAACCAGTTCCATGATTCAATTATTAGGTTGTAATTTATCTTTTCAGACAGTAAGAATATTGTCAAATAGAATGTAGTGCATTTTTGTAACTGTGAAAGAGGCAGTAATAACATTATATGAAGCCCCACTACAATTTATAAAAGGAAAGTCTTTACCTTAAGAAGGGAGAATTTGTGACATTGAATCTATTCAAATTAAGTTCTCCAATTCATTTATCTTATGAATTTGAGTTTATGAGAGCAGTTGGTTGTCAAAATTAAGTGTGACTTTTAAATAAGTGGTTACTTTGTAAAAGGAGTTGGCAAAATGGGCATATTGATGTGTGAAATGCGTAACACTAAAGTGCATATAAATGATTAGTTAAATACTGCGTTTTTATAAAACACTCGTATGTTTGGAAGTCATTCGACATAATTTTTACCCTTTTAGAATTAAAATTAAAAAAATTCACATTGTATATTTATTCAGTAAGCAATCCAGATAATTATTTATTTAACAATACTTTGGGTTCATTGAAATAATTGTGAGAAAATGTAATAATAAGTGGCAATTGTGGAGCTTTGGGTATGGGCGTGAAATAATAATAATAATAAACTTTAACGTTCCAAAAGTCTCGGGGTATTATGACGGAAAATTGTGCGACCATGGTCACATCGAGTTCTCGTTTTGTTCACAGATGGCAGCATATTAATGACCCGTGCTGGCAGATCAGGAGTAGGTAGTGATAACTTTTACAGAAATTTGTAGACTATGTGATTTGCAAGATGATAAACTTGGATTAAATTATTGATATAATTTTACAATAAAGCTCTTTATGTTGTCAGTAATATCAAAATTAAACGTGTGTACAGAACTCAACCGTTAACGTATTCAAGCAGTGTGACCAACATCGCGGAAGTACTGTTTCAACTAACCAATCAGATGATGCTAGATCATTACGAGATGTTGAGGATGTTTTCATGTATGATGGTGCGAGAAGGCGGTTTCAAAGAAATATGTTTTCATGTGGGTATTCAGTAAGAAAGTTAGAAACGTTTAAAATACGATAAGAAGCAAGTAGAGTATCCCAAATATAGAGAAGTCGTAGTTGGTGGAACTGTAACACGAAATAGTGTAGCAACCATTAGAACGAGAATTAAGATGAGTCAGTGAACAAGTGTCTGTTGTGTGTGTCCGCAGATTAACAGAAAAATCGTTACTTTGGATGACTACGGTTACTGGATAGCATCAGTGAATGTAAGTGAATTTTATATATTTTTATAATTATCCTAGATATATGTCCTTACACTCGGCCGAAGCACTGCCTTTCCCGGGTTCATTTATGTAATGGTACTTGTAGTTGACCGCCACCTCGTAGGAATTCGGTATGTGTCGTCACCTGAAAAAAAATGCCGCAGGTTTTTAAATTCCCGGTGAATATTGTTCAGCCTTCTCCTTGATCCAAGAAATAATGGAGGATTTAGTAAGTATTAAGACGTAATATTTGTAAAGTTCTGAAACTGACATGTGACTTCAGGAGGTGGGATACAACTCTTTCCATTCAAATCCATTTCCATGAATTTGGTAGAATAGGCCTACTTTTCTATTGTGAATTTGTAGTAGCATTTGAATGCATGAACGAAATTAAATTATAACTTTATAATACTGTAACCAGTTGCTTGTGTTCGTACGTTCTTATACTATTTTTTGGCCTAAGTATACTGTTTATTGATACGTTTTATCATGGAACATCAAAGTTAAAACAAATACCTTTCTACCACGTGTTCTTGTATTCTTCTAAGAAACCTGATTTTTATGTAACGCTACGCTAAATTTGGGTTCATTACCGGTTTAGAAAGATAGATGTTAGAGTGAGGAAATCAATGAGGATGACATGGGTGGGACATGTAGCACGCATGGGGGTGCATAAAAATGCTTCAGATACTTTGGTTGGAAAGCCTGAAGAGAAGAGATAATATAGAAAGAGAACTTAGAGAAATGATGTTGGAGGGTGTGGGTTAGATTCTTGTGGTTCAGGGAAGGGACCAGTGGCATTTTGGTTCCATAAAAGATGGGCAATTTATTGTAAGATTGCTCCTAATCAGATACCTCTTAGTGATTAATAGTCCTGTAGGTATTTCAAAAGGATTATTTTCGGAAAGTAAAGTAAGACTGTTGGATTCAACCCATTGAGGTTGATAATTTATTCTGTTGGTGAAATTGCTCACTGGTATGCAGTACAAGAATGGTTAATACTGGGATTTACCACTGCAGACCAAGTTCTGTCTTTGTTATTGGGGAATTTATTCCTTTGTAAACAAGTGGCAATAAGTTTATGACAATTCTAACCTTTGAATTCTTCGCCCATGTTTGAACTATTGTTTGTAACTGTCATGAACATAAAATGAGCGCAATTATGTATACATTTTTTCCTTGCAAAAAAGAATGGGCTGAATGAGATAGCCCGATATGTTGAAATTACTATCATTTGAAGGAGGCCCAAACCCCAACATATATGTGCTGAAAGGCCATGGACCTTGTACACCTGTGCTCTACTGGAAGGAAGTTGTTTTGGGCAGAAAAATGTGCTCTGCACTGAGCCAAAGTGTTCTGTAAGATTTGCGGCTTAATTGTGTCTTTGTGTTTCTTTTTGTCGCGTGGAATTTGAAAGCCTCTCAGTGCTTCAAGATTGCGTAGCATGAAGCGGGATATTTTTCGTAAAATGTACTAAACGCGTATATTTTCCAGCCCTGGTAATTTTGGTTTCAGTAGACACGTGCCTGTAAGCGTCTGACCCCACCTTAATGATTCATGAGGATTCTCTCTCCCGTTAGAAAGAAACAACCTTCGTTCAATGGCAAGGATATGAGAGTATGCGTGAGTGTGATACGATGAAATAAGCGAATCTTGGAGGTGCCGTATTCACATCCTGCCATTGGACTTGGTGTTCGCCATTCCACATTTTCCATGTTTCTGTTTTGTACTTTACTAAAGGTGCATTAAGAAAAGTTGTATATATTTTTTTGAAGATCTTTTATCGTACAAAATTCCAGGTCTTCTGTTTGTTCTCATCCTCTGTTTTAGGCAGCCATGCTGTATCCTCCAGAATTCAAATCCCTCCGTCTTTGGCAATTTGTCTGTTGCTATTCGTTGTTCCACTCAGTGACCCATTATGTTCACCCATTCTCCTATTTCTTCGATCCCTCGTTGATGGCTGATATGTCTGCTTCTCACACTGTCGGCCTTCGTTTTTCTCACGAGTTCTACATCCATTTAAGCTGTTTCCAATGTTTGGGTTTTTTGTGGTGGGCTTATCCGCTTGTAAAATCGCAAATTACAGCGTTCACGTAATTAATTTCAAATCCATATGAATACAAAACAGATAAAAAAAAACAACGAAACTAATCCCTCGATACAAGTTCATTTCGTATTACGGTACCCGGTTCGATTCCGCCGCAATTCGTTCTCTACCTTTCTGTCGCTTTTCGACAAAACCTCTACATTTATTATGGCGCCGCATGAGAATATTCCAGACATCTAAATTAAATTTCATTTCCTACGATGGTAGGTCCATTCCTCGTTTTATTATTTTTTTTCGATCAGCTAGACGTTTACAATACAGAAACGCCAAGGTCTGCAGGTGGATTAGACTCTCACACAAACTGAAATACAACTTGTGTGTATAAAAACGACATTCCTAACATGATTTCAGGAAAACGGGTATTTGCGTGACTGCCCGGACAGGTCTGAAGCCGGTGGAGAGAGAGAGAGAGAGGTAGATGAAGAGAAAACTGTTCACCATACTAAAACAAATATCGATTTTTGTAAGGCACGCCCACCCAGTTAGATTCTGAAGTGAATTAATTTTAAAGCGAAAGTACTTTTATTCTTACGGCAACTGTACTTTATATCGAAACACACTTTCGCCAATAAATTCTACTAAGGGAACATGCAGCAGCAGTGTGACAGACAGATTTTTTTTTCGCCGGACGATTTCATTTGTTCTGATCTCAGTACTCGAACTAAGTATACACAAAGCGGCAAGGCAGTTTCCTCTGTGCCTGCCACATCATAATTGTAGCTGCAGAGGGCATAAACCTGGACACATTCTCAACCATTTAAAGCCCAGTGGGAATTATACTTACCACCTGCTTTAAGAATCTATGGGCTTCGTTATGATTTTCAGTGTAAACAGCGCTGATTTCTCCAACAGCATCAACTAAGTGGAGAAGAGTTGTTTTCTTTGCGGAAGCAGCTGAGTCTTGCTATTCATATGAGCTTCGGATTCAAGGGGTTAATCTAAGCCCTGTATTGAGGATGCACTGCAGGCACAATCACCGAGGTCAGATGGCGCGTGCACCTGCCAAATGTGTTTGGACATTGACCATTTCTTGGTCTGTATGGAGCCCATGTTTTAGGGACTGTCAGCTTGTAGATTGTTATTGTAGTTGGTGTTGTTAATATGGGGTGAGACTGTATCTCTGTGCAACTGGGCCTCTGACGGTCTCTTTCAGTTTGAAGAGTCAAGGGAAATCAGTGTGTACGCTGAAACGTGATGCGATAGTGATTTCGTTGTCCTAAATTTTAGTTAGGAATTCTTTATTATCGTGGTACAGATTACTTAAAGCTATCGATATTCACCGCTGTGAGAACCTCAAGTCTTATATCGGAAGGTTCTTTGTAAGCTTACATAATTTCACAATCCATGCTTGTGCCCTTCTTTTCCAACAGTAGCACATTTTAATCTCTCTGTGTCCTTCGCCTCTCTATTTAAATAAGAGTACGGTTTTCGCTACAAAAAGGAATTAATTAGTATTTCGTTATTATTCAATTAGCTTATAGCATTTTCTTCTCTTGTGTCTGGTTTAGAATCTTACGCGGACAAAGTCTTCTCTATAGGGAATTAACCTTAACATATTATTAAATTAAACAGTTCTGAGTATATTTTATTAATTTTTAAGCATTTGTTTTCGAAATGAATATTCTGAACCGTTGTCAGGGGCGATGCAGACATTCAATTAATTACTTGTCCTGTATAATTTTAACTTTTGTTCCTTGTAAGTGTGAAACTCTGCTACTCTAATACAGGTACACACATTGAGGGTGTTCAAAAACAAATTGCTGAGGGGAATATTTTGACCTGAGAGAGAGAGTAACGGAAGGAAGTACTGAATGATGAAACACGTACTGAGAGTTAAAATTGTAACATTTTCGGGTTTTATCAGATTATGTTTCGTGATGAAGGTAGTCACGTCAGATAACTGTGCAGCTCCTTGCTTGAAATAGCGAGGTTCTGAACTGGAAACCTCTGTTCTGCTGTATTAAGTAGGATGTTAGTTGCTATTGGAAACCAGCTGTCCCTTGGTACAGCTGTTGTTCCTGCAGAACGTATGTAAACTACCCAGGTATACTTTTTATATTTGGATTTTAACCTTGAAATACAATGTGGGCATAAAATACTTTTACAACCCACCATTTAATTCGTATGAAATAGTACAGTATGGTAA
>NW_019059987.1:116485-208730 GCF_000696155.1 Zootermopsis nevadensis | reverse complement strand
TTACGGGTCAGAGTTCCAAATGAACTCAGTAGAACAGGGGTTTCCAATGTATTCACACTCGGTCGTGTGCTTGGCCATTTTGATTTTTAGGTTGTTCATTCACGAGACGAGATTTCTGGCTTATTGTTCGTATCTCAAGCGTTGTTACTTGTTGGCGTGTTACTTTTTTTGAAGAAAATTTAACAACTAAAGCGTCGAATTTAAGAACTGTTGCGAATGAGTAAATGGAGAAAATGTTGAAACAGCTGGCCATGGATTATTTTAAGTTACAGTCCCAGCCTTTGGGCGCTTCTAATTGAACTTCTGTCCTACCCATAAATTAATTATTAACTATATAATTATTCATTTGTGTTTTATTTTAGTATGGCCTTATAGATTGAAGCATCTGAATAAAGTTCTTTGCTTGAACTTATTATTTTGTCAACAGATGCTATTACATTCGTTTCGTGAGTTTTGTTATGAGATGATGTTTTTTTCTCCTATAGCTCATTGCTTGTTAATCTTGATCTGGAATCATGACGGTAAGATTTCATCTTCGGAGTTACCCTTACGCTGCCCTTGAATGTGAGTCATTGAATTGATCGCCTTTCCTGCGGGTGGCAATGGGTTGCTGTAACGCACGGCCACGCCAAAGGCAATGTCACTCGAGGCAGATGTTGGGTGGCACATGCCACAGCCGTTGTATTGTTGTGTTAACCGCGAAATACAAACAGGTCTGTTTGTGGACTCTGATCTCTGACTGCGAAAGAAGATGTGATATTCGTAAATTACTGACATGATTTTCATTTTACGGCGATCAACATCCAGGTTAGATAATAGTAAGGTATCTATTGATCAGTTTGAGAAATATCTGCTTCCTAAAAACTTGCCTGTATGATGGGGTATATGCTGTACTTAGAATTTGAATGGGCACTATACAACCTCGGAAGCTGATAAAGAGTATGTAGTTTAATAAAGCTGTGAACGTACATTCTGAGCGACCTATGTTATCGGCTGTGGAGCTGAGTTCACGGAAAGTTTAGGCAACTTATCCGACAGAAGTGTGTTGCGTGTGCTCGAAACTGCAGCTTGCAGGCGATATTGTCTACCACCATATTATTCAAGTTGTTGGATGTAATTGTAAGTATAATCGCTTTAGACTTTTGGAAGTTACATATTTGCTATTTTTTTGTTCTTTATTTTAAACATACTATTTCTGCTAGAAGTAGCGTGTTACCATATACTGCATTTGGTATCGGTGCAATACAACTATTAAAATAAGTCTTTGGTGGCGATGTTCAGAAGCCGATAATATTATCCCTCGTCTTTTCGCTATATTAATATTGCTCTGACATGGTTTCTGCGACTTAGCTTCCGGTAGGAGATATTAAGTCGGATAAGTCAGCTTCTGGATGAAAGCACTTCAAGTTCTTTAATTCTTGAATACCCCCTCCATTAACTTTGAGTGTTAAATAGTTTGACGAACAGTCGATGAATATTACTGAATTCTAAATAGTGTAATTTTTTTCAGTGACTTTCGCTTGAAATTATAATCACCCGCTCTGTTTTACTGGTTAAATTGTGTCTATACAAAAGCAGAATAATGTAGGCTGTCTCTCCATGACTAACGATTTGACGTTGAAGCCAGGGACTGAGATTTGGACAGCCGGTTTTAATTGCCATCGTTCTACCGGAACAAGTCGAGATCTGTTACATTTGAAGCAGTTGGTTTGTTTGTAACAGGCCTATAATTATCCTTATGAAAGGATCACTAGGAAAACAATTACTCTGAGGCGAGAGAGTTCCCGTGAAGGGACGCGAACTCATGTCTTGAGGGCCACTAGTTATAATAGTTACCTTTCAGATCCTTGCCAATTCATCACCATGGCTTACAGAATGTTTGAGCAGATTATCTTGAGCTGTAAGACGTCTGACTGTTCGAGTTCGAATCTTAGTCGCTCTACTTTCGGAGGTTCTTTGTGGCGTTTTTCAGTGCTTTCAGGCATGTCTTAAAGCATCACATGACCTTTCCTTTTTTTTCAATCCTTTCCATCGTAAGTAGTTGTTTTTCTTACAGTTGATGCAACATCAAGATCTAAAACCGAAAACCTCTGGAAGATTAATGCTTGGTCGAACACGTTGGTGTAGCCTGAACGATGTGGGCTCGTAAACGACAGTAACCTGCTCGAATCTCGACCAGTGTGTCTTCTGTCCTAATACAGACCTTTCTTTGCGTCACTCTCCGAAGACGATGAAATTGGGCGTAATACTTTCAAACAAACCACGAGTACCATCTTCCATACATTATCTACTTATGTTTCCCGCCTCTTTCGACAGTATATGACGCAATCATTTGAAACACCGTTGTTAATAAGCACTCTGATGAGGGGAACCAATAAAATGTGTACAAGTCGACAGTGTTTGGCTGCAGGTGCTGAGTTTCGCGTGAGGTAGACTGCGCGCGTGCTTGCGTGCAGGTACTTTATAGCAGCCATGATATAAATATGCAAATGTGTCGATACCGCTAGTGTGTGTGTGGCCTGCCTTCGCTTTTTGAATGTTGCATGCGTTCATTTCCGGCGGACGTCGTTCAGTCGGCCATTGTCGCCATCACGCAACTGACTGGTCGTTGTCAGTGCTCTCAAGATTGACCTTGAAGGTACAAAGATCGCCCTGCGAGTTAACAAAAAGCATTGCTTTATTGTTTTTCTTTCGTATGTTTCTCTTATTACTATTACGGCTTTGTTATGTCTGTCTGTCTGCACTGATGTTTAAGGAAGCTGAAGGTGTTTCGAGCTGTAGATTGCGGACGAAGAGGCATTTTCAGACTTTGGCTGTGGAAGGCGCGAATGATGTGGTGATAATAAATTTTTAGAATATCCTCGTATACCACAAACATACAGTGAAAATATACGTAATTTTTATCTTACCGTTATCTTTTTATTTGTATGGGCGTTAAAGTTGGTCACTCGCCCTAAGTAAAGAACATGCATTGAGAATATTTGAGAAAGAAGTTATGAGGAGAAAATTTTGACTTAAGTGGAAAGAAGTAACGTGAGACTGGAGAAAATTATATATGATGATTTTCCTGCACTATTCACCAAAATTTTTATTCCCACCTTTTCCCTTATTTTATATTCAGAAATGTTTACTACAAAGCACTTTTTGAGTCCAAAGCGCCTGTTTCTGTAAAGGCGCCATTGACCTATTGTTCTCTTTCGTCGATTCCTCCTGCGCATGCGTTCTGCGTCATCCTCTATTGTCCAAGTGTAGGTTGTGTTGCTTTAAGATGGAATTAGTTGGCATAACTGTAGGTAAGGTTGGGTTACCTTATCTTATCTTAGGTTAGGTTGGTTTGGGTTATATATTTGTTTAGGTTAGTACGTTGGATTAGGCTAGGCTAAGGAACATGAGGTAGCAGTGTTGCTTAAACGTCCAACCATACGTTTTAAGCACCTTTTTATGTTTATTATTGCATAAATACAGTAACTGCTTTCGAATTGGTAATAACGAAATTGGTCTAACAGACTGGTGCGTAAATTGAGGGTGATTGAGAATGTTGTGAAGCAGTAAGATACTTCATCAATTAAAATCCTCTAATTGACGTTCAAAACTCTTGTGATGAGTTCGAATACAAATAATTAATAAGTGTATTTTTAGTGGAAACACATTTCGTACCATATTTCCGAATTTTGATATATTTTTGTATGATACTGTTGCGTATTTTAGGTTCGTATTAAAAAGACACGGCGTTTGTCGGTGAAAAACATTCGCTGTGGAAGGTAATCCTTATTTTTAACATTCATCTCGTTAAATAAAAATCTTTAATTTACACTGTATTTTCTAAGAGCATAACTATTGCGTAAATCGTGGTGTTGTGTACATTCAATTACAAATTTTTGTTACATAAAGGAAGTATTGTTACACCTAACAGATGATCACTACAGCCTGCAGGGTTTTTATTACTACACCGCCCTTCCTCGTTTCCAATTATGCTTTTCTGCCAGAAGCAATAAAGGGCAGTAGTAAATAACTAAACTGTGCTTAAGCCCCCGTCCATTAACAAGAAGAGAGGGTAGGATGATTGACGCCTTCCTGGCACCGCCCTCTGAAACAACATTCAGCACCGAAAGAGATCAGGGCTGCCACCAAACAAGAGATAGGTGAATGTTCTGTTGCAAACAACGGGACGTAAAATACCAGTGTTGGTCTCATATAAGTGACTTCTCATTGGCCATGAAGTTACCACCCTTTCCTGTGAGTAGGATAGACGGAACTCAGAATAAAATTGCGTAGTCGACGGCTTCCGCGGACGTTTAGTGCTTGCACATATTCCAAACTTCGGCACTACACTGTCGTTTTATCCCAGAAGAAAGATCCCTGGCGGATGCGGTGACGAGGACACAAATCCTTGCACTTCCCGGGAATCGAAACCCAGTTGTCCGGTTCATGTTTTAGTCTGCGTTAGTATTCCATTTGTGTTTTTCTGCAGGCCTGTAGCCAATTATTTAGACAGTCTTCAGTTTCAGACATGTTTGATACGTTTAATCCTTTGCATATTGTCTGTTGTACCCGTTTCGTCTCGAATTATGTTTTTTATTTCGTTTATTTCATGACTAACTAACTAACTAACTGTTTCGATTATATGCAGTCAAATGAGACATGCCATTGGTTACGCTCAGCATGGCTCTTGGACGAACACCAAGGATTGAATCCTTGGAAGTGAAGGGACCCGATGACCTAAACCAGCAGTACTTTTGCCAAGTTAATAACCTGCGTGGTGCAATGCCTTTCTTATAGAACTTGTAGTTAATCGTCTGGTCAAAAGAAATTCTACGTCTTTTATGGAATCTGAAATTCATTGTCGTGTTGGGCATTGGAATTTTCACGGAGTCATTTGAATCTGTCGACACCTTTATCCTTTTCAATGTTCATCATAATATACTGGTTTATAGGGTTAGATTCATCTGGCTTAAGGTAGGGACCGGTGGCAAGCTCTTGTGTACGCGGTAGTGAACTTTCGGGGCGGAGAATTGATTTACTAGCTGAGCTAACTGTTATCTAATAAAAAGCCAATGAGGAATTTTTAATATTATCCTCCCTTCTATGTCGAGGTCTTCCTGTTAACTTCTCAGTTTCCTCATTCATGGTATTTGCTTTACCTGCTTTATTTAACCATTCTACACATAAGCCTTGTTTGTTTCTTGTTTCTTGAGGGGTGAAACGCGTGTCTTTTTGGCGTGGCAACTGGTGCAATGCAAGTTGTCTGTGTGTGAAATAATACTCAGTATGTAGCTGTTGGCCACTCCATTTGTCCTTTTTGTTTCGGGTTACGTTCTCTGGCCTGTTCAAGTTCAGAATTAACCTCAGAAAATATGGAACCTTTCAGACATTTCGTAGGATTTCTTTGGCGGGTGATACGCCCATAATAAAGGCCCGTACCTGCAGAGACAAACGCGGATAAACGCCACTGCCTCGTGAAGGATTCGAATCAGCGATTCCAGTGTTCTGTCTGCCTAAGACCTTGTATGACTTAGACTGCGCTGCCAGTGTGATCGTCCTCTTATTTCCTTTTTGTGTTTGTTTGTTTGTTTCTGTTTCCACGAGCTTTATTGTAGACGTACAAGAAGTGGTAAGGCGCAGATAAGTTAATTATGTAAAGAAGTATTATCAAACTGCTCCCAGCATATGTGCTGAGTTACAGTTTGCAGTTTTATTGAACCGTAGTTCTGAACTGTTAGTTCATCTCGAGAACTGTTGTGGAGAATGCATTGTGGTCTGATGATTGGTAGCTTATTTAACGCCAGTGTTTCAAACCAGAGAGTATATAGAGACAGGTAACGATTTTTAAAGAGGAGGCCGTAGTCTATTCATATTTCCCAGTATTCTCTTTGAGAGACTGACAAAAACAGGAAAATAATCAGCTATGATCGCTGGTGTCCCGACTGAGATTAGAACGGAGTACATCCTGAGTACAAGTCTGTAGAGGTATCGCTACATTAAACCCACACTGTGACAGTTAACGAGAAAGCAAAGATGGTTGTCTTCTGGGTTGTAGTGCCGTGTTTTCTGGCGGACGTTTACCGACGTTTCAGAAGGTTCTTGTTACCTCCATCATCAGGGCGATAAGAACATCAAAGCCTGCAATGGGAAATCGTCTTTTACCATATACGCAATTTATTTCGTAATAAAATAAACCGATAAACGTAAACATTTTGTGAACCGATGTTTTTGTGCATCTTCTTCGAGGTCTCTGTTCACATTGCAGTTTTTCAGATTAAGGTCGAACTTCCTTGAACGTCAGACATCGGTTTTCAACTTAGAAAGTATTTCTGATCCTTTGAATGGTGTAGGCTGTAGAACATTAACGATTGTCTCATGCTGTAATGACAATGTGACGGAGTGAATTTCCTTTCTTGAGACCCGCCGTCCGCCCTTTCTGTTCTGGTGAAAGGTCCCATCGCGCTTGTGCTTTATGCAGGGGTCAGTGTTCCTCTCGTCGCAGGTTCGTAACAAATAATGACCATTTTTTAAATAACTCATAGATATCAACATTTATTGGCCGTTTAACGTATTTCTCGTACTTCATAAAGGAACAGGATTTTTTCATTCTGATATTTTCAGCAAGAAACGTATATGTGTGTGTGGCGTATAGTTAAATAGCAACTTTTGAGATAGTGTACTGCAGAATTTCCTGTAGATGGCGGACCATTTTTGACTGTACTTTGGTCGTATATCATGTGAAATTAAGAAATTAATGTTTTAAAGGTCTATTTCGTACAGTGCCAATATCTCCTGCAATGATTCTTAAATCAGTCGTCTTACGTTTAATTCAGTATGATTATAGTTAGAAGTTGTAAGAAGGTAAGAGACGCATAGCATAATATAGCTTATTAGGCTATAGAAGAAATTAAGATATTTTAGAACTTTACGTGACCCCAATCAAAAATAAATCACCGCAGTATAAACAAAACGGCTTTACCAAGTTAGGATGAAAAACCTCTTAACTATACCGTCTGTTAGAAGACGAATTCCCGGACGACCATTAGACTGCAGAACGGTTACAACTTGAGGCTGAAACAGGTCATTTACTGGCCAAACTTCCTGGCAAAAACGTTAGATGGCATGTCTCCTCTGTACTTTTAAGTGCACACACTGTGAAGAATGCTCGGATGTTTAAGAAACCAGTAATTTTTTAAATCACATAATGATGAGCTTTATAATTTGTGCTGTTTATCAGATATTTTTAGCGTGATAAAATCGAGGAGGATCAGATAAGTACATCGTGTAGCACACGTGAACAAAAGAATTGGAAACATAAACGCCATATTAGCTATGAAACTTGAAGGACAGCGATGACCAACCTACGTATGTACGATGTCACGACCCACAGGGCCACAATTTACATATCAGCACTTATTATAATATACAGTATTTTAATTAAACGCTCAAAGGACTAAAGCGATGGAATATGAGAGTGTACGGATTTTAGATGATCAGAAAGAAGGGACAAGAATAACTGATCTAGGGATTTGCTATACACCGTCATTTTGATTTGTTTTTACCGACACAGTGTCATGTACTACTTATACACCGAGGCTCACTTTTGCTTGGCACTGTATGTACAAAACACTACGACCTGAACTTCACGAACTTGATGCGGCAAGAAACCGGAAACACTGCGGTTTCGATGTTCCCTAACCGATTCACCCCTTGGTGTTATTGTTGTCTCGCGAAGGTTTCAGATCCTCGAGTCTTGATTGAAACGTGTTGGTCGGTAAGAGTGAAGCAAAGCAGATGGGCCATTAGTGCCATGCCATTACAGGAGTTAGGAAACATGATTCGGTTTCCATTATCACGTCCTTTAAGAAATAAGCAGTTTTATTGTTTCAACAGGCAGCATACTTTAGCTAATGTTTAAATATACAACATTTCAAACAAAATTTGAGATTCAATAGCGGCGAGAATTAAGATGACTATCTGTATTGTCGCGTAGTCTGGTAGAAGTTCGCCGACGTTTCAGTGATCCGTGCCGCCTCCGTTATCGGGGCGATGATGGACTGCTACCAGACTACACGGCACAATAACCAAGACGACAGCCATCTTCACCACGTGATGGGTGATTATAGCATTGACGCAAGTTTACGTTTCTCATATCGATTGTGAAGCGACCTCACTTATCAATGACGGAAAGTAAATACGCGTTCGTTCCACCTGCCGGAATTCGCACAGAACACAGTTTCGAGAGATGCACTTGCGAGGTATTGATGCTGTTAGTTTCTGTGTTCAGTGCACTGTCCTATTAGGGAACGACTATCAGTATGGATTTTAGTCTTGACGGCGGAGTACGTCACTACTGATTACGCTTGTTGGGAAGGCCGCTAGTAGAAAGATGTTTTCTCGGTCTTTATATTAAGCGAATTGGAGTTCAAAAACTGATCTTTCGCGAAGAATGAAGTAGTATACATGTGTTGCGTATTCATGCCGGAGTGAAATTCGTAGTCCTTTTAACCTAAGCGGAAGGCTTCATTAAAATCTACCAGCCTGGCTACGACAAATATTCAATTTCCCTAAGGCGTGAGGTTTTATATGCTTCTTTGCCGTCACGTATGGGTCGTGTTTCGGATTCACCCTGCCTGCTATCAAATGTGTAGTGTGGCCTGATGGCCAAGTTGACCTCTCACCTGCGTTTAATGTCGAGTACAGGATTGTTTAAAGATTTATTTCACTTAGGTTGATGAACTACGAAGTAGAAAGTTAACCTTTTGCCTCACATTTATGTCCACACCTTGGCCTTTTATAAACCGAACGGACGATTGCATATACGAGCCATACTGGTCATTTTCTTCTTTTTGCTTTCAAATTGTAGCTCAACTGTTTTGACAGTTTTGTTTGGAATGTTCGTATGTTTGAGCAATTCAGAAATTGCCGCTTGGTGGAAAGGTACGGTTCAATTGCAATTTTGCATTGTTCATATCATTATTGAAAGAATAAAGAAGCCGAGGTAGCAAAATGTTGCGGATGTGGGCATTTTAAACAAATATTGTTGCTGAATTGTAAATTTTTTAAAATTGGCAGAATGCTTTTGAATTTGATTTCTAGAATATCTTTATTTGTTCGTATTAAGTGTACGAAGTGATCAGCATTTGGGTGTACGGACATGCCGACACATGTGTCGCTTTTCATTTGAGGAAGTGTGTCCATTCGCCCTGCAGCTGATCTGCGGCTGTCGACCGGAACAGACACAGTTGATCGTGTCAGAGATCGCGCGTGGCACACTTCGCAAGAGGGGGAAAGAAAGAAAGAACGTTATTAAAATACAGGATATTGATAATTCGTACAGTAACATAGATGTAAACGACCTTGGAACCACTTTCTACCGTTTGCCTTCATCTCACCGTATAATTACAAGTAACGCAGTTCATACAGTGCACATTAAAAGTGAGAAGATTATGTGCCTTGTAATTATTTAAAGAGATTCATAATACGCTACTGTATTGTGATTATATGCGTTGTTCTTTTTTCTTTTTGGATGTTCAAAGTTCTTAGTGATTATTGTTTTATCTTATCACGTTCATCGACCAAGTGATGGGATTATTATGTATCTGTTTTCGCTCTGTTAATAAAACATTCATTGTCATTTTCTTCGTTGCCGGGGAGGGGGTCCAGGGGTTATTGCCTGACATCTGTAACTTGTATATGGCGGGCTAAATAAAGATATCATCGAATAATACCATGTAACATACCATTTTCTTCAATGATGTACCAGGTTCTCACACACAAGGCTTATAATATTTACTTCTTAAATGTTTGTATGTAAGCTAAAGTGGCTGACTGCTAATAAAGATGGCCATCTTCTGGATTGCAGCGCCGTGTAGGTACAACCCAGAAGACGGCCATCCTCGTACTCACCGTCGTGAGAACCCCAAATCTTACGTCTTCTGGGTTGTTGCGCTTTGTAGATTAGTAAACGTTTATTGACGTTTCAGAGGTGCTTACTGGCTTCATCATCAGGGCGATCATTAATTTCTGCTAGACAACACGGTTCGGTATCCCAGAAGGTAGTCATCTTCGAGACATTTTCTGTTTTTTTCTCTAGGAGGATCTGATTCATTAAATACTATTGAGATTAGCTTCGTTCTTTGAAGAGTTGAATTACATCAAATCAGATTTTTCTCTGTGTTTTGAATGGTAGCGTAAGTAACAGTGAGATTAGACTTTATTGAGGAAATGTGAAGGAAAACGATTCTTTACAAGGTCTAGGCGTAGATGGAAGGATAGTACGAGAGCTGACCAAAATGTGTTCTAGACTGGATTAAGTTTTCAGAAGATATAGTCCAGTGACGAGCTTTTGTGAACCTCACGCCGATCTTCGGTTTACCTAAACGAGCGAGACTTTCCTGAGTGGTCTGCTGAGCGGCCATCAGCTTTACGAGAAAGATTCTGTTTCATGGAATTAGTAAGTCAGTGTTACCAACAGCAGGCTTTATTTCCTTGGCACTGTTTATCGACTCATTGTCGGCACTGGTGCATGATAGGATTAATTGTGACTCAGCGACCTTTCGTATTCCTAGCTGAAGACAGTGAAAAGCTAGAATATTCGGTTGACTAAGCTGGTAAATCGATCTGAATATCTGGACGTCCGGTGTTTGTTTCTTTGCATCAGCTCAGGAAGCGTTTTTCTAACGCCGCGCCATTGAACAGATATAATGATATCATCAGTTCAATTTTACGGGAGAAACCATCGGTGGTTTAATGGCATAAAGGAAGCAAACGTTTGATGGTCACGTTCACTTCGTGGTTCCTCAGCGGATGTACTTTCTGAAACTACTCTCCCTTGTGGGGCTTCAGGCGAGGTGTGCGCCGGGTTTGGTTCGAATACCACACGTATTGCCCGTATATACAGGCTGTCCCAGAAAGATATATACACAGCAGCAACTTGGTGGCCGCTTGTCAGTCACTGGCTCGTCACTGTCAGCTGTACCACGAAGTTAACGGTGGTAATTTTGAACACCTACACTAGTTTAAGTGCCAGTTCTGACGTATGTAATGGTTTGGTTTATTAAAATGTATTTATTTCATCCATTGAATATATAGATCTTTTTTTGGGACTTATGTATATCTATATTTATAATAGACAAGTGATGATGGGTTGGTGATAATTTTTTAAAATAACTAATTGCACCACATTAAATCGTATATCATCTTCATTTAAGCAAAGGTAAGTAATAATTTTAATTTTTATGTGCTGCTTTGTTTGACTTTTCAATAAAATGTTTCTAACTGCTACTTCAGATTTACCCTTCGTTCTTTCCGGGAAATGTACGAGTGTGTATTTATTACGTGTAATTCGTTTGTAAACAAAATTGAAATTATATTTTGAAATATTGTTCGAATGTTTTCTGCGTTATTTTTGAGTGTCTGTGTGGACTTATGTTCATTCATTGTAAGTAGATACGAACATATTACTGCGTTACTAATCCAGAGTCAGAAATTCGTTTATTTTGTGTTTTATTGAGTAGTGGCAGTGTTGGATAACGTTTCATATAATCGTTGTTGAATCAAATGAAGTGTAGTTAGTTATTTGTACATCACTCTTCAACTTTTTGTGTGACGAGCGTTTTGAGGTTTATTTGAAATATTATCTGTATTGTTTCAATACGGGCCAAAAGTAAATTTACTGTATAGATATTAATTTGTACCACCGAATATCAAATTCCATCGAAATGTGTTCATTATTTTCGGAGATGAATTATGCGGATGAACATACACCACATTCCAATTGTGCTTTAATTTTATGAATTTTATACAAAGAACGCGTGGCTAGAAATTTCTTCATTGTTTAACTGTTCGTACCGATGTAACTCTTAAGAGGTAATACTAATTCCTTAAGTATACACTACAAATTGCACGTGCTGTCTATGTATACAACGTCTTTATATCGCTCTTTTTTGAAGTTACGTGCACATACCCTAGTGCAATAACATACCTCATGTAGTAGGCCGTACCGTTTCGTATATGCATGAGGAAGATCATGGAAATTTATCTGTGGGCGTGCGATGGGATCGATCATGCGCACGAATATCGTGACATCTGTAATAACTATTCAGAGTTACGGTGAACAGTTGAATGAATGCCAGTTCCCAGGGTTGTGGAGTAGTGAAAAATAACAGTGTTTTAAAGTGTTGTCATTTTTCATAACTGTAATTCACTTACAAAACATCATGATGATTGAAACACGAAAAGATGTGGAAACTTAAACTCTAAAATACGGTATAAGCTACTTGTAAGAGATAGCCTTACCAAATATAAATTAGATGTACGTATAGTCATGTCCATAAATAATGGTTTACTTCCTGCAGCATATTAACACCTAGGTAGAAGTAATTGATTCAATGTCTGATCAAACAGGTTCCCTTTACAGCAGCATCTGTTAATTGTATTCGAAATTTTCAATATGAACTGGGGATTTGGTCATTCTGACGTTTTTAATAGTCTTGCTTAATTCATAATTGCTAATAATATTTCATTACCAACGTTGTGTAGTATAATGATTAAGATACGATAAATTTTATGCAGTGCGCACGCTCCTTAAATATTGCAGTATTCTTTTAAAGAAACAAGAATTATCGATCTCTGGTCGAGATACGTGATACCGGTTTAACCGTCTGATTTGTTTCAGTCTTATTATCATTACTTATGTCTGGGTATGAAAGTTACTTTCGAACTACGAATTTGTAACAATGGTTGTTCTATTTATCTGATCACAATGGCCGCTAGGTCTATGGCTCGTGCGGTCTTTGACCGTTCAAATGCTGGTATCTTGGGTTCGAATTTCGCTGGACGTATGTCCCCTTATTTGCATGCTGTATTGTTTTGTATACACGTTGTATTGACATAAGGAAACTTTTACACTTAATGACACCGACAGAATTATATAGCATTTCTGAAACTTACCTGCCTAGTTATTGTTACAACTTTACTTATGCTGTATGCAGTAATGTTTGTTTCCTGGAAGAGTTAACTTGTTGACAAAAGGAATTACTAGATGTTATTTTTTAGGACGGTTTACAGTAATGCGGAATCATTCGTTTCTTCTACCTCGTGGTCAGTTGTTAATTTGGAGTTTTCTTATCCTTTACGGACTTGTGAGTCATTACACGTCTAAATGCTCCACGAAGACTTAACTAGCTTAACAAATGGAGCAGAAATAACAGAGGAAGGTTGACAGAATTTGTCTTAAGTTTGCAGTGAGGCCATCAGATCCGTTAAAACGATAGTGGACACTGAATTACAGATTAAAAAGATTGTACAGGCGTTCTTTACTCTTTTGTTTTTTTAGGATTTCACACCTCTGTGAATACGAACTGTGCACAATAAGTTGTTTTGTGGCTTGCAGCAGGAAATGCGTGAACGTAAGATTTTAGATGATTTTAGCAAGACAGTTTTCAAAAACACACTTAATTAACTGAAGTAAATACTCGCTCAGCTGGTCAAAAAATCCCCCTTCTCTTTATGGAACCCGAATATTTATTACCGAGTTCAAAGAACACCCCCCCCCCCCCAACTGGACCCTTTGTTGAACTAGTTTAATCCACTTCATACTCTCGCATTTTATTTTTGTGAGATACATCTTAATATAATCTTCAAACTTAGGTCTCCTTATTGATCTCTCGTAGGTCCGATTGTGTCTGTCTGTATTACTAGGACGTAGGCAACCCGTGTTGAGCAACATTGGACATCGTGATCACATAGTTGGAACACGTTCCGCAACAATGTCCAGTCCACACCATTCTAGAATGAAACAATGACCTAAATACGATTTGCAACAGTTGAAACCTAGGCAATTGTTGGAATACAAATGGCGGGATAGTACTTTAAATTAGGCCACGTTCGCTTCCTTTCACATATTTTCCAAATCCTTATTCAGAATTTTCCCTCATTCGGCGCTATATAGTCTGAGCTACTGAGAAGGCGTCGTTAAATAGACTTTAAATATAATATACCACGTAGGTCTTTGTTGCAATAATGTCATTCGATTATTGCAACAATGACTGATATGGTGTGGTGTGATGAATGTCTTAGGTCGGAATTTTCGTGGACTCCAGAGAGTACACATTTATAATCTTGTAATTTTTGTTTTCGGAGGTAAGCCGTTATGTAAACTGTTTATAAATAGGCAATACATGTACGGCATTGCGGAAGTTAGCTGTTAAAATAACAGGAAATGCGCGTTCCCAGTGGATAAACTGGTTGCTTTGGACAATCCGTCGATTTGTAGGGTACCTGTCCCACGTAACGTATCTAGTAAGAATGGTCACATGTAACATCTGCTAGAGTTCTAAGAGTTGTCTCGAACAGAACTAATGCAATCCACGGTAAAAGTTACCAATTGACTTTGCATGTAAATGTAAGCATGTGCTGTTAAAGTCCTTACTTTCTTTCCTTATTCGGACTGAGCATGGCTATTCGTGTTCTTGTTCCATTTTAAAGACACACGAGCTAATGATCCCTTTTGTATTTTGCTTTCTCAATCGGGATCACCGTCTCTCTTCCGACTGTTATTTAATCAGTAAATGGCACAGCGGATATCAGGCATATGTTAGTTTGTTAACCGACTTATTAAGATGTGTTTTGAAGATACAGTGACATTAATATATCAAGCGATTATCGAAATAGACGGCTTCTCACTGGTGCCATTTGTTCAAGTGGGTCTTCGTTACAAACTCCGCCTTCGAACGCTGCGATTCGTAAATTTACTATTTAAATATACTTTGCATGTTGTGTATCATCAGGCAGAGTAAATAAACAGTGTCCCTTTCTGCCTAGAAGATGCATCTGCTCGGTCATTTATTTTGCAGTTTGCTTGTGACAACCAGCGGGCAGGTTACGTGAATACTGTTTTTGGAAGTGAAATCGTTGATTTTGTTATTTCCTGAAGGATCAGGAGACTGTCACTAAGAACCAAAAGAATAAATTGTAAATTTGTTTCAACAGTTGAGCGTTTGTGATCAGAAGAGAAAGTCCACTGACCATATGTGGGTACCTCGCTGCGTTGTAGTGGATTCAGAGGCTAAGGTTTGTGGAGCGTGTGAGTGAGAATTGGTCCCGTCACGTTTTGACTTGTAGCGATTTCTGATAACCGAGCTTCTGTAATTAATGCTTGTTTCCTTTTTAAAAATCCGTATTTGAGTCGTGCATGTTCGTAAGTTATAACATTCGCCATGAGTTTGCTGTGAACTTGAGGACTACATCGCCGTTTTAGCAAAGGTTCTCATGCGTGCTGTGTTTGGTTTAACACGTTTCTTTGTGTTACTTGCATCGTAATACCTGTTTTCATCCCATATCCTCACAGAACATAAAAAAAAGCATTTCAGTTCCTGTGTGTACAATGTAACCCACAGCATTTTTGCTTTCCTTTGTTTTCGTCTTGGGAATATGACACAAAAGGACGTGTGACCATGGTAACGTGACTGACGTGAGAGACGCTCTTTATCACCTGCTCCAAGTAGCAGGACATGGCGTTCCGTCTGTGTAGGAATACTTGTCGTTTCAGATTGATATTATTGTTTATTTTTGTTGTCCTATAAGGGTTTGACTCCAATCGCTTGTTACACGTCGTCTGATAAGTTGTCTTGAAGTTCCAGATGACTCTCTAAAGGCTTGTGATAATAGTTGAATAACCTTTTAAAGCCTGGTGATAAACTATATGTACCATCTGATTTAACAATCAGTAACACAGCATTTTGTGTTATGGGTTTCGTATGATTATCAGAATAAACAGGGATTATCGCCCTGATGACGGAGGCAGTATGACCTCTGAAACGTTGGTTAACATCGACCAGACTACACAGCGCAATAACCCAGAAGACAGAAATCTTCGGGATTATCGTCTTAAACAGCATTGATCAGTTTATCCTTAAATGGTGAAGGGCTGTGTTTTCTTTACGGTAAGGACTGAATTCTTAAATATTATTTAGATGGGCTTTGCTTTAAAGGGTTACTTTGGTGTATATTTTCTTATTTTTTCTGAGAATCTTTGATTAATTATTTTTACTTCTGATAAATTTGCTATTATGTTTTATAATATTACTGGCTCCCGATTGAAGTTGGCTTCTTGTGAAATATATCCCGATTTTCTCATAAACATTTATTTGAAAAAACCGAGAAACGATGGACTGCACAAATATACGTTCGTAGCAGTTGCGATGTAGTCTGCTGTCTTAGGCGTTCACCGGGGGGTGGGGGTGGGGGGTGTAAGGAAACTCGCAAAACTCCTAAGTGAAGTGGACCGACGTCCGGTCCCAAGTTTGAACCCGTAGCATCCGAATGCTGATCACTCAACCGCGACATACTGGTTCATTCAACATGTCCGTGTAGGGCTGCAGGCGATATTTATGATTATTTTTGGCCGCATATGTGGGATGGGCTATCACGAATGTGAATAGCAACTTTCAGCATGTGTGATGGCTGGCGCACGGCTTTGACTTGAGGCCCGATTGTTTCGCGTTCATATGCAGTCTCGATGGATCGTGTTTTCGATTAGAGATTGGCCCGCCAACTTTCGGCTTCAACGTGCGTGTCGTTGATATTATTCCAGCTATTCCGCCGGGGAACAAACATCATGCTCAGAATACTAATTAACTTGTTTTGGGCGGTGTATTATTTTATAATTACTAAATTAACATAAATATAATACAAGTATATGAATGAGCCTAATTGTCTCATCGAGTGGAATTTTAGCAGTACACCAAAAGAGTTCCGCTTCAGAAGTACACATCATGTTAATTGTGACATGTTTTGAATGTGTTTTCTCAAATTAACTTTCTGGTGATGGAAGTCGAATGTAAGTAACCGGTGACCTTACCAGGAGCCGAATATTCTACCGCTACAAAAGCTTCTCAGATGAAAATCTGTCCGCGTTTTAGTATCACCGAACGTTTGATCCGTGGCCATGATTCGTAGTTATTCAGTCTCCCAAAGTTCAGCCCAGATTCACCGTGAGAAGTGTTGTTAAGTTGCTATTTAACCCGGTTCTTTGTGGCTGTGCCGGTTTTTGTATGGAGGCCTACCCATCCGACACTCTTGCTACTTCCGTGACATGTGTATTTCTGGCTGCCTGTTTGGATGGAAGAATTCTTTCTAGCAGCGATGCTGGCTCCAGTCCTCTGGCGTGACGTACCGCAGTGTCGAGCTGCCTTAACATCTACGTTAGTGCTGTTAGTGTCGTGTGTTGCGGTGACTTGTTTAGTGGCGTGCGTCAGTGTTGATTCGTGTTTCTTTGTACAATTATCCTATATCGATCGAGTCTGATGGAAAGAAAGATAAGTTCTGGGAAGATTAGAATAATATGAGACTGAAGGTGCGAACTCTTTGGTTATTTTAAATTAGCTTTGTTGTAACAGTAATATGTTTTGTTCCACTGTTCAAAAGAATGTCTCAGCGCCAGTAGGACAGGAATAGTGGGCGGTTGAGCTACTCTAAAGGCTTTTGCATGTACAGGTTGAGAAGGGGCGTGGAAAACGATATCCGCCTAATTGCTTTTTCTACTGCTTTTTACTCTTGTGATTTGAATATGTTTGTTAAATGAAGCATCGACTGTCGTCTTTATAAATTTCTATAAGCCAATTGGTCCTGTTTCTGGCTATTCAACTGTAATTTACCATAAAAAGAGAATATTTAAGAACGCTGTGTCTGAATAGGGTCTGAATAGCTGGTCCCGGAATTCACTCCAGCTGTCTATTCATTGCCACTAAGCAACGTTGTCTGTGGATGCTTTTAAATGCAGGACTAGGTGTTCAAGAAATAAAACGTAATTCAGGATGTATGATTCTGATTTTCCGGTCATTCATATGATTGGCGATATTTGTGAAGGGTGAGAAAGCATTTTGTTGTTTACAGATAGGTTGTACGTATGGCCGACATAAACCGCAGAATTTTAGTTTTAAGTTATTTAATTATGCGGACAGAGGTAATTTTTATAACCTGATATTAAAAGTTTATTCTCTCCTTCCGTGTGCATGCGATTTTTATGGAACATTTATTCAAACAATTTGTTTTAGCAAATTTTTCTCATAGAGATGGCCCTGTATTAATGTGTTCGGCTTCTTGTAACAGTAAAATGTCCGTTGTGTAAACAAACGGAAAAGCCCTTGAGACAGAGAATGTTTATATTAGTCGGCGCTCCTACGACTGCTTACATTCTCCAAAAGAAATAAGAAGTATACTTACAGTAGTTGTCAGATCCTGAAACAGAAACTTCAACTAATAAGATTATGTGAGGTCGAATGGTAGTACTCTTGTCGATGTCTGATTGATAACGACGCGGAAGGAAGTGGCCGTTGTCTATTTTAAGATGTACCGGTATTTGCTCAGGTAGGCCCTGAGATATCATGATAGGGCTGAGTAACTGGTTTTGTGGCCAGGAATTGAACCTGGGGCTTCCAAATACACAACACATAGTGATATTCGGTATGTCATATTGAACAAGAGTATCAAGTGTTTTGATACGTGCACGATTAAGTTCGTGTTCAGGTTTCTCTTAAGGCAAAGACCTCAAATTAGATCTAAGCATTATTACTAAAAGTAGAAATTTTGGGCAATTAACCGCGTGTGTGCGGAGTAAAAATTTGCTTCCCTGTGTGAGAAACCGCAAGTAAAATTCCGGCGTTTCGGAGGCTGTTTGTCTTCAGGAAGGACGGAGTAGAGATCAGACGTTTCGAAGACCTTCTCTGCCCATAGTACCACAGAAAGAAAAATCTGTTCTTGTTATTAGCTGAAACAGTCTCCGTGGTCTGAGACGACGTCATTTTAATGACGAATGTTTTTTTAACAGCTGCTTGCTAATTGGTGGCGCCATCGCAAGGTTTTGATGTCAGTCTTCTGAGGGTGAAGTGGTCGATCGCCTTTCAGTTACGTCCCCGTGTGAGGCAGTCGAATTCCGACACGACATTCACACGCATTGATTGATGACTATGACTCTGTGATTACGTTGAATTGCTTATTATGTAAGCAGACACGTTTATGTACTGGCTAGCAGCCTCTGCAGTACTCAGGTCAACAGGTGGCAGTGAAAGGAACCCATTAACCCTTTCCATGGCGAGGATTTGAGGGAAAATGTCAATGACTTTCTTTCGATCTATGTTTTCGTGGTAATTCACAGTTAAGATTTATCTAAAAGCGCAGACATACATTTGAAATTGAAAAAGATGAGACTAGATTTTATTGTAGAAAAACACATGTATTGAGCAAGACTGGAGAGGTGAACTCGTGACATTCCACGGGGTGTGCTCCACGCCACATCGCGTGGGATATTGTTGCGAGACAGTGTTTTCCAACAACGATATATCTTTCCATTGTTATACAACAATGACCTCCCCGTAGGAAAAACTCGCTAGACAGACAGGTGTTCCTTGCTCATGCTAGAACATGGAGAAGACGTACGAAACAGAAGAGAGTTATGTCCATAAAGGCGAGGTCTTATTTTACACCTTGAAAGGGTTAAGATACAAATGCAGCACAAGTTTCGCAACGTTATTGGCTTTGCCGTGTTGAAAGAGATGAGTTTTAATGGTGGGTACTTCCAGCTGCATCAGGATTTGGCGTAACGGTGCTTTTGTATGTGCGGTTATGACTTAATGTTCCGTAAATGCAGAGAATTTCTTGACCACATGGCGGAATATAATCTTTTCTTGGAAGATCATTCCCTAGGTTTACGTATTTACTTATTCGGGGTTTTTATGCGCTGTCATTTTCTCTAGGCAGATTTATTAAACCAAAGGTCGTCTTAGAGGTCGGTGCAGTTTCTCGTTACCCCCTGATAGCTTTTGATTCCGTTGATCAGTTTTCATAGCAATGCATTCGTCGTCACTCCAACTCCAGTCTTTGGTTTGGCCTCAGTGTTGTCGGGTTGCGTCAGTGGACTCTGTAGACGTGAGATTCTTTCTCGGGCGTGGGTTTGTCTCTTTACAACATGCTTCTCCCAGAAATGATGACAATTTATTTCGGTTGTTGTTAGGCCTACGCATCCTCACTTGTTAGACCTGGAAGCAGATGACAATATTAATCAGAGGTTATTTTGTGAGAATGGGAGGTCGTGCTTAATGACGCGATTTTGCATTAGCGATTTTGAACTTCTGAATTTTGCTTTCGTGCCTTTATATTTAATTAGTATTAAATGTATATCCTGAATCGCTCTCTTTTTTGTCAGTTGGTTTACTTTCACTTTCTGCTTTCACTTATACGTATACTACGTATAAATTAAAATCTATTACCCACGACTGTTTTAATAATACGTGTTTAATAAAGAATTTAAGGCTTTCACGACGGTTTGCCTCTGCGCGGGTTCTCTGTTCTTGTGTGTCACCTTCACCCAGAGAACCGTATTTTGTATAGATATTATGACAATACTCACAACTCTCAAGGAAATTTATCGTAATTCTCCAGGAGTTATCTGCACAATATCACTGTCCATTTCGTAGTATTTAATAGCTTAATGTTTCACAGCACGCAGTGAATACGCACAATGGTGAATCTTCGCATCCAGCAGCCAACATACTTTCTCTACGCCTATGATCTTCCATCATTAGCAACATTGTTTATAATCTCAGTAGAAGAAAAGTAGGTTTCGTACGTTTCGATTTAAGCACAGAATATATTGCTTACATGCTACTGCTTTGCATTTTTACCATTCGATCTCTTGGTTCGGAATGAAGTCTGATATCATCCGTTCATATTGCCATCTTCTTCTCTGCATTCGTTTGTCATCGTCGTTGATTCATACGACAGCCCGCACGTTGCCACAACCTCACTCATTTCCACAGAGGAAGTCACCAATATCCAACCTCAGAACTTGAATTTTGCACTGTGGGTCAGTGTCTTCTCCTGTCGCGTTCAGACCCCAGGAGATGAGGTTGGCGGCACATGCGCGCCACATTCTGGGAAGATCAATAGTAGCACCATAGCTGGGGCAAACATACCGGCCGAATTAGTCTGTAGTTTGTGGGCCACAACTTATGTCCTGATACAATGTAGGAGAGCTGTTGTGGTGCGTGACACCTCAAAACCTACTTGAGGTCCTAGGACTTGCGTTTGGGATGCTGGTCCTTGTAGTGTCGTGGACGTATAGGTGTACCAAAGTGTTGAAGGAATTTACCGCCTCCATTTTCAATATCTGAAACGTTGTTTATGTGAAACCCCATTTGCTACTGTAGGTTTCCACTTAATTTCTTAGTCGTTGGCTGTTCCAGTGGTTCTTAGATTTAGTAGGATTTGAGGTTTTGAAGTCGATGAGTCCGAAGATGGCTGTCATCTGAGTTGTAGCGCCGTGTAGACTGGTAGAAGTTTACCGGCGTCCTTGTACGTCATCAGGGCAATGACTCATCGCCCTGATGCTGGATGCAGCAAGGGCCTCTGAAACGTTGGTAAACTTCTACCAGGCTACACAGTGCTCCAACCCGAAAGGCAGTCGTCTTCGGTTCTTCGGTTTGTTGACGTTTGTGTACTGTATTGTAACGCCATGCTTCGTGGACTTGAGCCCAGAAGATAAATATAGCATGTTCCTCCGAAACACTGATTTCTCTTCGCAAGTCCATACGTCGTTAACAACCCACAAGACCAAACATCGATATGTTCGCTTTCTTGAGAACATGAAGTCTCACAATTCTCAGGTTATTTAATGATACTCTCTGAACAGTAGAGGTTTTGACGTAGAATGATTTGGATATAACAGTGAATAGTGAGTAGATATGGATTCGAAAGGAAGCGGGTCTAGCCTATTTAAAATCACTGTCTCGCCCTTCGCCCTGAGAATTTAGTGGAACTACAGATACGCAGGATAACCGGTAACTCTGACGATATTCGAACCGCGTATATCCTGGATACGAGTCTAGGCTACACCACTCCTACATGTCTTGAACATCTGCCTCATGTGTTCCACTCCCAACCGTTGTGCAAAGTGATACAGGCTTAGTCAATATGAGCTGAATAAGTGTGTCGGTTACAAATTCGATTCTAGAAGAGTTAACATCGTAGTAAATATTTAATATGAATTTTTGTACCTACGCGTGCGTGTTGACGGGATTTCTTACGTGGGATGTTAATATAATGTGTGTAGCTCATTATTTTTCAGCAATAAAATTACGTATATATTCCTGACATATAAGGACAAAGTAATTCGAGCCTTGTGGTTTACGACTATAGCGTTCTGTGATTGTATCCTTCAGTGAATAGGTGTGAACAAAATCTGTAGGGATGGTATGTTATTATTATATTTTGTGTGGTGAATAACAATGGCTCGGATAAGGATTATACGCTCCAGGAAGGTAAGTTAATATCTTGCACTATTATTAACCCTTTCACTGCCACGTTTTTGTTCTGTAAAGTGGTTTTGAAATCACGCAAGGGAACATTCAAATCGGTGGTGAAATAATTTAATGGTACAAATATGTTCAAGCCAACCCTGCAAGTGATATAGTCACGAGTTTCTATTACATTTTACTTTAATACGAGATAAATAATGCACCTTATGTTTGAAATTCTTTTTTCGTTGGGCCCACCGAGCTTTATATCCAGTGGAAGCTTTCCTCTGGGGGTAAAACAGTCTAAATGTGAATTTGGCTACTCACTCCCATCAACTGTATTGGATAGTCCTGATGATGTAGGCAGCAAGCACATCTGAAACATCAATGAACTACCAGACTATACAGCGCAACAACTCAGAAGATAGCCATTCTCATACTCGTCGCCCTGAGAACCTGAAATCTCATTCTGGCAGGAAGTTGTTGGCCTGAATAGTCTCTCCGGAGGTTTTCTCAAATAGATGGTGGTCAGATGTTGCTTTCCAAGCAATCCGCTTTCTCACAGTTTCTGAATGCATTTGATTTGAAAAGGAGATCGGATTGCTTGAAGGTATTGGGCCAGAAAGATAAGATAGCGTTGAAATACTATAAATGTATAATATAAATTCAGTGCATCACGTTTCTGATCGTGCTGCTATAGTTTTATATTCTAAAACCTCTGAACCGTGTCTGCAGACGAAATATTAAGAACGAAGAAGATGGTTGTGTGAGGAAGAAGAAATGTTGATTGGCCACTTAATTGCCTGTCTAGTGGTGAATCCCATTTTCACCTAAGCGATTTGTAATTTTAAAATTGGATCGTGATCAGATCAGAAATCTTACAGATGAAAGATTCAGCCCCGACCTGCAAGGTATAATATTATATTGATATATAATGACGTTAGTTTGGAGGCCAGTGGTGGTGGAAGGCATTATTACGGTTTTGTTGTAGGGCATCGTTTAGCACTTGAGTAGTTGACGGTAACCATCACGTCACGTGACACCGCTTTCGGTAGGAAGACCTAGGTGTAGATGGGAAGACAATATTTGAGCGTGTCCTAATGGAATAAGGTGGTTCAGGATAGGTACCAGTGATGGCCTTTTGCAAACACAATAATGAAACTTGTGATTTCATAAATGCTGGTTATTTCTTGACCAGCTGAAGACTGTTACAGTCAGATGCTGAGAGATAAGATCTGCCTTCTCTGTGACTGAATTTTCGAGCACGAACGTGTAACTTGGTGCCCAGCGGAGTGAAATACTGGGAAACAGTTTATGTAAGTTATTGTATCAGCATTTTTTAATTTTATATCGTTCTCTTTTGAAGGTTTGGGCCTGTGATAATTAAGTCAGCAAGTAGGTCTGAGGTTTTAGATTCGTATATGGACATCTATTGTTCATGTCTGCCTCACCAGGTGGTTCAAGAAGCTGGGCCGAACACTGGCAGGGGGTACAGATTGGAGAGAGGCAGAAAATGTTTCGCGTCTCATCACGGTGTCTTCCCGATTGAAGTCAGTAGATCCCCAAACTAGAGGGCAGCTGTCCTAATGCAATTGAGTAGGCTGACAGGGATGACAACTGTGGCTGGGTATTTGCAAATAAATTAGGAACCAGTGTCGATGAAGATGGCTGTCTTCTGGGTTATTGCGCCGTGGTAGACGTTTCAGATGTCCTTGCTGCTTCCATCATCAGGGCTCTTTTTGTTTTAATATCCTGGTTAGGATTAAGTGCAGTAACAAGAAATATCGCTTGACCTCCTTGATATAACATATCTTAACAATTAAACTGTACCAGGTAACAGTTCCTTTGATCTGCGAAAGTCTGCTCACAAAAGCGAGCGTCTTCAAACGCACGAATGAAATAGGCTAGGAAGGCGGTGAATCTCTATTTAATGGTGACTGCCGTGTAGTCTGTTAGATGTTTACCGACGTTTTAGAGGTGCTTGCATCAAGCATGTCCATGTATTATGTCAGATGTTTTAAGAGTATAGGAATTCGGTTCTGGGAAGGGCCTGACTGTACTTGTTTCACATAGGCTATACCAGTTGTATGTTGTCTGCGTTGTGGACTTTGGATTGGACGTTGTCTGTTGCCTGAGTTATAGAGTTATATAGTATTGTATATACACGACGTTTCGACAGTTGGCTTTGTTCTCATATTCAGGTATTTGGCGTAGTCAAGTGGTTGCAGTAGCCTACTATGCTAGTTTTAAGATGTCTTGTGTTTCTACTAGCCGCCAGCATCGTAAAACAAAAATAATGTCCATAAATCTTTCCAACAACGACAACCAATCGCCTGAAAACAGAAGTAGTATCAACTCCCTAAACGAAATGTAGCCAGTGGATATGCGTACTATATGACTTTTGTAAGGAAATGAGCTGTAGTAATACGTGTGTGGTTTCATTACCAATTTTCGTCTCGAAATACGAATTCCGTTGATTGTGAATTATGCCAACGAAGAGGAGAGAACCCCGAAGTATTGTACATAGGGACCTGTTAGAAGAAATAGTTTTGTGGTGTATATAATGAACACTTTCATGTTACCATCATCACTCAGTTTCACAGTGAGGTAGGTGTCAGCTATATTTTGATACTAAAAAGATAATATGATAGGCAGTATAAGAGACGTGTACAAATAGGGAGAAAGGGAGATATTTTTACGTTGTACGGTTTTGTGACCTGGAGATGGTTTCGGACGAATATGAAAGGGCGTTGTTTCGCTTATAGATATGCAGATATAAACCACCATATGGTGAAAGCTGTACTGAAATATCATTAGCGTCAAAGAGAAATGGGGAAAGGGGTATGTAAAACATTGTCCCAGGGAAGAAAGAAGCAGAACAACGTGGAGCAGATAAGCTGTTCGGAGATTAATAGCTCTGGGGGATGGTGAATGAACAATGCGTCGTACAAAAATAAATAACTGAAACGGATGAGACATGTTATATTGTGGGCAAATTGTGTGTTTTACACGAAGTGCATAAAGCTTATTATACAAAATTTGGCTCGTATAAATAAGATATGCAACACTTATTTGAAATATCATCAGCTTTGATGCAGTGTATTTATAACTAAGTTAATAATATTAAAGACAATGAAGTATGTAAAACAGAGAAGAATGCACTGGGTTAATGCTCCTATGTGTATTCCGTAGGCGAAACTTAGGTTAAACGTAGTTACTATTATTGAATTTAAAATTTTTGTCTTGCTGTCATTCCAAAAATAAACAAATTACGCATTATAGGCCTGTATGACATTTGAGGTTCTCACGACGGTGAAGATGGCGATATTCTTATGGGTTTTGACGCCGTGTAGACATACAGGTAGGTAACCAACGTTTAGAAGAAACATAATGTTACCATCTTCAGGTATGAAGCCTTGAAGCTGAAACCCTGAAGATGGAAACAGTATATTTGCCTGCGAGTCCACACGGCGTAACAACCTAGAACAACATGAACACATTGTATATAAAAATACAAAAATGCTCTTGTTGTTTTAGTAGGCTGTCGGTGTCGCAGTGGTTAGTGCTGCGTGCGTATGCATGTGATTCTACATTAATCGTGATTCGTTACGCTTCAATGGATTCAGATCACTCTCACCCCCTCCCCCCGTTTCCTCACACACCTTCTCCTGTCGGCTTCATTGGTGTCCACCCACCAATCACGTATGTGGACTGTTTAGTTCGTTGTAACACACTTAAATCAAGTGGATTTATGAAATAGTTCGCTGATATAGAAAACTACATGTAGCCTATAGATCAGTAATTGGTATGATGCTTTGCTCAAATGAGCTGGCTATAGTTCTATATCGTGAAGAAATTTGTTTCGGGATGTTGACCCTTTCGGGTTATAGTGAATCTAGTTTCGCTTTCTTTTTATGATTTCTGCAGATCGGATAGAAGATTCATAAAACTTGAGAAATGTGATAATTGCACACATTTAACTGAGTGTATAATTCTTGTGAGATATATAGCCTACAGAATGCAATTTTGACTATCTACTATGAAATACAGTTTTACTGCCATAACGAATGTGCCACATCTCCCCATTTTAATTACACGGCTCTTTGTAAGCTGGAAGATCTTTGTTAATTCCGGAAGAAAGTTTTCTGTACCACATCATCTCGTATGCCGTTGTATGGATTCTTTGTTTTAGTCTGTAGATTAGTGTTTCGACTTATGCTGCAGAACATTGCCTTTTGTTAATTATCTCAGCTTTTTTCTTTATAAAGATGATAATTACAATAATAATGTATTGTTGTTTCTAATATATGATCATTGTATCATAGCCTTGACATTCATATATATAAAGTGTGTACAGACTTGCGTATAAAAAATTGCCTTTTTTCAGGGCTGAACCGACACTCTGAATACTTTTATTTTCCCCCAATGATGAATATTCTAACGTGTTAATTTTATGCTTATCTGTATTTAGTAGCGATTGGACAGCTGTGGACATAATTCGGTCTATGCGTTATGCAGTAGACTTGTATTCTGCTAGCAACTACCACGTAAAGAGGGAGGAATAAATTATGTTGATTAACGCCTACTAGAAGCTGTGGCCCAGCAGTGGTTCGTGTAACGCAGGTTGATAAACACCGCTGAGGAACAAACTGTTCATTTTTCTTGAACTCCTACATATCAGATACGTAGATATTAACCTCAAAATGTGTAATGACCTTTTGTCTTTTGATTTATAATCCACGGAAGTTTTAACATTCGTTCTCGCAGCGGAAATGACGGCTCTGAAACGTTTTGTAAAGAAATGAATGTAGGACTGCGTGCTTCAGCTTAGCTTGAGGTTGAACCTTACACGTGACCTCTGTGCTCTTTGCCCACAAAAGGGTTGCGCTTGCACAAAAATAACATAACCACGTGACTTTGTGAAAGGCTAAAACAATGGACGCAGCAGTGTTCTCAGCACGGAGACACTGTTGTGTGTGTGTGCTCTTTCATGACTAGGGTACATCGTGAACAGTGTCATTGAGGGTGGTATTTATAAGGCGGTCGGACAGAATGTGTCTCCTTCGTTTCACAGTTCTTTTGTGATGCTTGTGAAGATGAATGTTCACAGCAAGTCGTAAGGTGGGGCACGAAGATGTGGACTGTTTCTACACTTTCATGGAGAGATTATTTTGTCTTTAATTCCACTTCGGCGTTAGGGATTGATTTGTTTTTGATTTATTATTCTGGTAAGTAACTGTACAAGTGTGTGATAGAGGGAGTATCATTTTAATTAATAATATCAAACACTGTGTCTGTTATATATGAAACGCATAAAACATTGCCGAAAAACGTACCCGAATTAAATATCCGTCAGCTGCTCTGGTATATGGTGTTCAAATAACCATTTCATATCGATAAAATGCTTCATCTTCAACGTACATGAATTGTCAACTCTAATACCAAGAACCAGCAAATCCGTTTAGATTTCTAATTATTCTTCATTTATGGACGGCAAAACGTGCATTTACCATCGCATCTTAACATAGTTTCCTAACAAAACTCGTTCTGGCTGCCTATAATCACTTGTTTGCGTACCAGATTGAGCCATTCCTTTACCACGTCTTTTAGCAGGCGAAATTGTTTCGCTGTTGTGCTTCGTGTTTCTCTCCTGCATATCAGGTATGTTGTTTCGAATGCTATTTTCATTCATTTACATCGTCATTGTTCTGTGTCTGGATCGTCATGGAAACCGTCTCTCGACTTGTAGGTTATATTCGGGCGTGGTTGAAATTGTGTGTAGTTCTTCTCTTCTGTAGGTCATACTTGACAGAGGAGGTCCACCTCATTGATGAAAGGAAAGAAGGAGAATAGCCAGACGAGATACGCTGTGCCTTCCTTTGAAGAAATCTGCGGACCGGCTTGTGTTTTCTCCTCGTCCGCTTTGGTCAGTCACAAGCTCGCCGTGGTCCGATCAACCTGATTTTTCGCTCGAGAGTGGTCTCCAGTTCGTGAGTTTCGAATCAAGTGTGTTTACCTTTTTGTTTTCGTTGGAACCCGGAATTCAAGTTGCTAATTCTCATTCACTGTTCGTCATCTGCTCGTGAGTTGATAATTAGAACTGATCCACATTTTCTAGTGTACACAAACTAATGCAGTGGAAGAGTGACTGGAGTTTTTCGTGTGTTTTTATGGAATTTCCTTTTCCATTGCTTATTGTAAAGTGCGATCTTGAAGTTTATGATGACACAGGATTTTAAGTATCTTATATGGGTTTTGTTTTAAATAAAATGTGGCCCAAGAAATGCTGTCGTGGTGTGTCTGACCTTCGTGTCTATAATTCGTCCTTACTTTAATATGGATAACATCAGAGAGTTGAAGAGATGTTTTGAAGATGTGTGGCCACAGTATGGTTTTACAATCTTGTGTAAGGTAATGTACGATCTACAAATATATTTCTCAAAATGCATTGGTAGACCTAATTAATTTGAAAGCAACCTAACATTTCAATTACATGAAATTAACTTTCTACTTTTATATATATGGAGTGGTATGTTCTAAGGTTAGAGACTACTCCTTTTGTAAACATGTACTATTTAATTTCGTCATATTTAATTCTTGGTTTCCTAGTTTCCTTCAGAAGGAAGCATATTTTGACAGTGAAGCTGTTTGCAGAAGGTCTACACAGCTGTGTCAAGGTCTTTGTTGCTGCTGATGCTGATTATAATTATTATTATTATTACTTAATGTCCGCTAATGTACTGTCTAATTTATTCGAGGACCGATATACTCGATCCCTCATTAAAAGGACATCCGCTGTAAAAAGATAAAATATGTGCTGAGTTTTGGAGAGAAATGCAAACCGCATGAAGTTTAGGTCTGGAATTTTCTAACGCATAAAATTAATTTAATGTACAAATTTACACGTATATTTATATTTGTCATGCCCACTTTAACATGCGCTCGTTGGAGCTTGACACATTGAAACTGTACTTCAGAAACTTTGTTGGTCATCGCGCAAGTGCGTATTTACAGTTGAGTAACTTACAACATGCGTTAACTTTCAGCCTTGTACACTGTATGCTCTTTTACGCTGGCAGCGAGTGAGGCTTATCGCGGAAGACCAAGTGTCACTTGGTTTTCGCGTTGTGAAATCTCATGTTTGTCTGTCAGTACATAAGACCAGGAAATCATTGCTGTATCCATAGTAACGAGTTCTCAAGTACTTTGTCCAAGGTGGAATCTCCATTGGCCCTCAGCAAGTCAAGTATATACATAACTGTTCCCAAGATCATTGCAATCATGACTGCACAGCAGAACGTTACAACCTCACAGCTGTTGAACTGAACTCCGTCATAGAAACGGAAGAAAGATGTTAAAGTGTTTTCGGTGATTAGCCGTGTTAATTCGGAGCAAAAGCCTGGCGTTTTGGGGACAGTCTGCTTCTGAATCCGTACGCATTATATCCCATTGCATGCACTTACATTTTTCTTCTGGACATCAAGTAAAACAAACCGTGGACATCCTGAAATCCAATGATCAGTTAAGTTTATTGTGAAAATTGAAGAGCAGAACGGTAACATTGATTTGTACTATAAGGGGAAGATAGCTGTCTTTTGGGCTGTAGCGATGAACCATCGCCCAGATGTGGAAGCAGCAAGGATCTGTGAAACGTTGGTAAATTTCTACCACACAGCACGGCACAACAGCCCAGAAGACAGCCATCTTCGTACTCACCGACGTGAGAACCGCAGATCCTAAATAGTGTGAGGGTTTCACCTCGTTACGTTGTCTGGACTGCGTAAAGGGTTTGTGTATCGGTGTACATGTTTGCATGTTAAAAAAAGGAAGATGAACATCACGTGTGGTGGATTATTTCTATACGAACATGGATTTACCTCAGGAGACACTTTAAATTTTATTTGCTCGAGGTTCTATCTTCTGAGTCTTGTTCGTTGTTGCACTTTTACTTGGCACTTGATATTCTAACATAAGTTTGGTTTTATGAAGGAGTTTGTGTTGCACTGACATTGTTGGCAGAAGGACTTTCTAAGTAAAGACAGGATGAGAGTTTCAGTTTCTCACAGAAAGTTGATGCCGTTTGAAACATTTGTAATTTCCTGTTCCGTACTGACGACAAAAGCTTTGCAATGTATTTAACCCAAATGGACATGTATAGGCCTGTTTTCCGTTTGCACATGCATTTAAATGATGCTATACAAAAGATCGACAACACGGTGACCACTCACTTGGATGTGCTTTGGTCCTAGGGCTCCTTACAAATCGGAATCGCTGGTTCGAACCCCGCTTGAGACACGAATGTGTAGTACCCGGGATCAAACAGTGCGTTTCACCTACTCTAGTGGCTCTGGAGCAGAAGGATGATAATTGTAATGTTTAAGAACTCTCGAAAATTGAAATATGCAAATGACGGTTCATCTGAATGATTTTTATTTTGTTTTGACCGCTTTGGAATTCCTCAGGATCCACTGCGAGGTTTCTCCAAACCGGCTCCATTCATTTTTTCTCACTAACCTTTTTTCAATGGAGTATTTTCATTCAATGTTCCGTAGCCATAGCGATGGTGAATAGTCGTGAAGAAACCGCCCGAGGCTCTAGACAAATTTAATACGACTTGACGTCACTCTTTCTGTTGTGCATGGATAAATTACCTGATTGAATATGCAGACTGGGCTTAAGAACTTGAACGAAAGGCCTCTGTGTAGTAGAAGGAGAAGAAGACAAATTAAAAAAAGTAAGTTCAGGTACTTGATCCGCAATCAGCTGACGTCATATTAAGATTTTTTATTTAATCGAGACACACTGGTTTGAAGGCGTTATACTACAAACCTAAATCAAACATAATAACTGGCAATGCATTCAGTTACAGCTCATGAAAGTTAGTCGTCGACAGTAATTTTTCTCAAGTTGTGATCGCTGTTTTTATTACCAGTATAAAGCGATGCTTACGTTATGACGATGGTTGTCTTCTGGGTTATTGAGATTCCACCATCAGGGCTCTCATGCACCTCTGAAACGTCTGTGAACTTTTACCATACTACATGGCGCAACATCCAGAAGACAGCCATCTTCGTACTCGCCGCCCTGAGAACCTGATAACTCGCAGTAGTTAACGTTGTTCACTTCTAAGACAAGACAAGGTTTAAGAGGAAAGAATTTTTAATACTTTTTTCCTCGTTTATATAACGACGCTTTCAGTTTTCGTCAAATGACAGGTTAAGTAATCAATAATGAACGGTAAGAACGTGGAAGGAAGCGGTCGTGGTCTGGTTTCCTTAGAGAATCTGAGGGAAATCGTGTAATCTGTAAGTCAGGATGGCGAGTTTCCGGGCTGTGGCCTAACTCGGAGTCTCCAGTATACGAAGCATAAACACTGAATACCTGACCGCGACGGTAGGTCTGTTGTGGACTTGTAGGTAGATAGGTATGTTTGGGAAAATACTGTCCCCATTTCAGCTCTGAAGATGGAGGCAATATGTTTCTCCGAAAATTTAGAGTATATCTTGGATTCCGTTATCCGTAGTTTAGTTCATTTCCTGCATATGCAGAGATGCGACGCGTGTCAGAAATAATGAATGACGCGCCCAATTATCAAGTGCACCGTTGTTTTGTGGCAGCATGAAATTGATGTGCAATAAACCATGTAATTTGCTGGAACGAATTGGTAGTTGGGTTACGTTTATATAATTCGTGCTTGATTTTGCATAAAGCGATCTCTGTCCATGGCTTTGTTAAGACAAACTTTAAGCAAACTGTTTGGTAGTTACAAACCTTGGCACTACTCGGCCTAAATAATATACCATGAGAATATTTGGTTTTTTATTTTCCGCAGTGCGCTGTGTCGGTTGTTTATATAATTTATTAAGGATGCGTGTAAAATATCAATGTGATTAAACTATGAGCATAAGTAAAAAATCAAGGCGTCTGATATAATAATTAAGCAATTTAATTACACATTATTTCTTAGCATAATCCATGTTTTAACGCTGAGTCTGCATAAAGAAAAGTAATCTCATGTATTTTCGTCCTCCGGAGACGCTACTATTGAGCACACCTGTAGGCTCACTTTACTTTTAAAATAAATCACAAAGACAGTTCGCTGAAGAAACGTACAGTGCAGCATTAAGGGTCTGTCAGTAACTGTTCTGTTATGAAAAGACGTTTTGGCAGAGTTGCGTCTCATATTACGAATATGTGTTGACGGGGTACAAAGAGATTGAGGGCTTTTGTGCGACGGACGTCTTGAAGAACCGCCTGGTGAAACATGGCGGCATGGTTTCTGTCTCCCTTTTGTTGCACGTTTTTGCGTGGAGCCTTAGAACAACAAATTTGAAACGAGCGTGGCCATTAATTTATTCTTTATGAAGGTGAAAGCGTTTGGAGAGTGCGAAGTGTAGATTTGTTCAAATGCCACCTTTAAACACGCCGCCTCTAAGTGCCGCAGCTTTCTTGGGACGCAGTGTTTCGATTTGTTTACGGAGTATCTTCACTTTTCTTATTTGTCATTGCTGCTTGGTCACGCTTCTCACGACTTTTATATCAAATACCGTCTTCATAACCACGTAACAAAAAGTAGGACGTTAAAGTACAGACTACCCGAAAACTCAGGAACCACTTACCAGATGTTTTGTGTATGCCTCTGGGATTTGAAGAACGTTACGCGATTATTCTCTTGTGAGGTCTGTACTATCAAATATCCGTTGACATGAATGTAACAATAATCTCCCAAGTAGAAATTTATTTACGTATAGTGCAACTGTAAAATTAGTATTTGAATAAAATTGGCTGTGTGGTAGGTAGACCGTGTTGGTGTTGTCTTAGCACGTCGTAAGATGTTCATGAAATTGTCCTAGTGAAAGTACTTCGTAGTTTTAAGAAACCATTGTCTTTAGTCTGTGGAACTACATCCACTTGCACGTTTTCACTAAAAAACTCAGGTCAGGCATTAAATTAAAGAAACTGCTAATGGATATGTAGTTTCAGCAGCAAACATGCCCTGAGACAGGCAGAGAATCATTTAACACAATCTTAGCATCTTCCATATAGATTCAATATAAATCATGGTTATATCACAGCACACCATATAATGTATTATCGTAAAGTTGTATGTGGATATGCATTTGTAAATTATGTGTTATAATATTTTAAATGTCGTAAAGTTCGCGTTATTCTTCATGCTTCGTAATTTGAATTTCTGTTATTTATTATTTTGTGACAAAAGTAATTCGTAGAACATTTAGTGGTATTAACATTTTCGAAAAGAGTTACAAGAATAACACAGTTTGCGGTGAAAAAGAAACATGTAACAAACGTAAATAATGTAATAAATAAGGAGTCTGTAATTGCCAGACATTGTCATTGTATCGGTGATACGAGAACTGGTACACGCAAGATGTCACTACTGTTACCATGCGTTTCGTGGTAGTTTTGTGTCAGGAGGTGTAAGATACGGTGAGCCTACATATGAATTTAAAATATCGTGAAACATCGGTTGAGAAATACTGAATTCTTACTGCCACAACTCTTTCTCTTGTTCGTCGTATTTACCAGTCTAAGAAAGTTATCTGACTCTCTCCATATTATTGTTTGACGACGTGAACTTAGCTTTTTTCAATTATGGAGCGTGTGATGTGCAGAAAGGAGTCTCAGTACGATGAACTATAACTTGTTCATGTAACCATGACAACCATCTGTCTGCTCTGTCGAGAACGTTGCCTTGGCCTCATTGGCTAAAGACAGCTGTTTGAAATCCATTTTAGATCGATGTTTAGATCCTCGATATTATTATGTCTGTGCGTCGTGGGTGTGCTTGCTTCCTGCGTCACGGCGGAAGACGGTGGTCGCGTTGCGTTTGTCCCAGCTGAACATCTCTGTGAATTCGAATTTGCGGGTGCTTTCATCGGATTCCGAAACCGTGTATTTTGATTGAAGTTATTCGTGAGTTTTCCCAGTTACACCAGGGAAATTTCGTATCTAATTAAAATGGGGTATTGCCACTTCGTTGTCAGTTATATTCCTAATGAACTTATAACTTTGGTCAAGGAAAAGAATTGCTAGTTAACATCCAAGCAGTGCATTATCGTATCCTCAGTCCTAAGCAAGATACTTCATCTAGAAACACGGGGTCAAGGTAATGTTGCGATTTTAATCCATAAACGTATTATTTTGTAACGAGCGAAGACTGAGTCAGTTGGTATTTAATGACGAGGAAATAAATAAGACACGAGGAAGTCTACCCTAGCGCGTTTTTTTTATAATCACGGGTTATCCTTTTTCGGTTCCTCTTCTTTCCTGTTGCTTGAACATTATGAAAGTTTTCGTCGCATTTCCGTAAACAAGTTTGATTTTGTTCTTCCTGTACACTAAGCTTCTGTAATAATGTGTATTTGCACGTGCAATATTTGTGAGTCGTAATGATTTCTTGGAAACTGAAATCATGTTTTGTTGCAGATTTTATTAGCGCGCTATGCGCAGAAGCGGTCCAAGTCACGCCGAGTTGCGTGTCACTCCTTCAATCCAATAGGAATTTAAATTAATTGTTCTTTCATTACAGTGATTACTTTCTGCACGGAGATGGTGAAAGCTTAGGGTTGGAATTTTGGCCTTCGCTGTATGTAACGTGAAGACAGATTTTAATAATCTTGTTTCTCCTTCCATATTCAATTACTGCTTTTATCCGAGCTTGTTATTGCATGTTTCTATTAGTTGTGTTGCTGACAGAGCATTTGATTATTTCGCGTTGAGTTCGTGTTCGTCGCGATTGACTTCAGTAAAAGGCAATACGGAAAAGTTCAAGTGTCCATTATATTGAATATTCTTTCCCATCTTCCCAAGACTTGTTTATAGTAGAGTCACGATTTGCTGGCGATATTTCCGCCCCGTTCCAATTGCACCGTATGAAGTTTTCACGGCTTATGGAACGCACGAAGCGCGCTCTTCCACGATTATTCTTGTTACTACGTGAACCAACATTTTTGTTTAAATCTCTCGTGTTTAATACCTTAGCAATGTATCGGCTACTTTGTACAAGCGGTAATATTAAACATTTATTAACCATTTATAGGTCCACGATTACTACTGTACTTCTCAAGAAAGAGCAAGCACTTTGCTTCGTAGTATGATCACGATTTTCTTTATTGGAAACCAAACGCCTATTACAGAAGCCCGTCATCAGATACGTTCCCGAGCTGGTTCAGTCCAGCTCCCTGTCTCTACAGTCCTTGAAAGACCATGGCCGCCTCGCATATGAGAGGTCTGGACATTTGGTAGGACTCCTTGGACGAGTAATCAGCCCGTCGTGAGGCCTCTACCTGTACAGGACGGCATAAGACAAACATCCTTCCGTGCCTTGAGTGGTATTCAAATCCACTGTCCCAGTGTATGATCGATCAAGGCCCACGCCCCAAATCACGCGAACACTATTCTCTTACCCTGCTGCCCTAAAATTCATGTTTAGTTGCAAGACCAACCATACTTAGCCTCCCCCATTTCACTGTCTACACAATAACTGTATAATGTGTGACCTGCACAAATCCGTCATCATCGCCTCTCTGTCCTTACTGAAAATCTGAACACTGAATGGCGTAGGACAAAAGGCTGTTTATTATATTTCTAAGCTGACATGCTACTGCAGGCTCATATTCTATTTGAATCTTGGCCGGTTTACCTACAGTCCTAAGAGAATCGTTATTTTCCTCAGTCTCTCCAGGCGATTGTAGGGACAGTGCTTTCAAATAGGCCACGAACACTTCTTTCCCTTGTTGTGATAGTTGATGTTGTCATATTAGTGTGACGTAACATGATGTTTGCAACACATGTTAACCTTGAAATTCCTGTCGTCATTACATAAACTGCTAAATATTTTTGCAGTCATAAAGTTACCGATTTATGATCTTTCTCGTTCTTTCCTCCACCTTGTTGGGCATTGTGTTGTCAGAGATCTTCGCGAGATTAATTCTGAGGACGGGAGATAATGCAACTGGCTCTTGGTCTTATCCAGTGTCTTGCGTTCGTTCCTGTTAGATGTATTGAATCTTCGGTTTCTTAAGATCCTGGTACACATAACACTGGTGTTTCTAGTTGTCTCGTTTGGTCGTGAA
Source organism: Zootermopsis nevadensis (assembly GCF_000696155.1). The sequence goes on along the minus strand of NW_019059987.1, from coordinate 172,354 downwards.
ACAAGGTTCTGCCACTCATGCTTCAAAGAGGACGTGAGATAAAACTGCTCAGGATTGTGGCTAATCGTTGGTTTTGTTGGATCTTTGCGTTCTGCTACCAGCCGCTTGGTCAGTAGTCGGAAGATAAATAAATACCTTAAACAAACCTGTCATTGTCTCGGCAGGTACAGTGGTGTGTGTCTCTCTTGGCATTACGGTGTTTCTGAAGTAAAGTACACAATGACTCGCTTAAAAGTAGGTATCTCTAAATGTGGCAGGTGTCAACTTAATTGAACGTGGTTTCGGTTGAGTAAAGATTAAAGGTCTCGTGGGTTAGTCAAGCAGCAACTGTGAGCTTTTCATTTCTTTTTAAGTTGAAGAACGTCACCATTCTAAAATTCAATGCTGTCTCCCCCCCCCCCCCCAATTGACACCATACTTTCCCTCGTGCGCAACCAACGAGCGGCCAGGAATAAAGTATTTGACAGTGCCCGATACAGACCGTGTGCGTTTTATCTCAAAATAATTTTACATCCGAAATTTACAACCGAAGTAGCGTACAATGAGGTGTTAATTTGTGTGTTTTGCACTTCGCTCGCGTCACCGGAATTGCAGGGGCTGATTATTCCAGCGAAAATCTTTTCCCAGAATTCTTAAGCCGAAAGCCAAAGATGCGTTGTCTTTGGAGCAGAACCCAGGAGTTGAACAGTCATTGGAAGTGATGAACGGCGCATACATGCATATGTACATAGGTGATATGACCATACCGTCTGCAGCAGTTTTGATTTTACACCAAGGGTTATTAAACTGCGGTCAGCCGACGTATTTAGTATGACAAGTACATCTTCTTTGCAATGTGTCTCACTGTACCAAGAGAAATTGTTCCCTTATATCAGAAAATATGCCTTGAGTATCTGTTCAGCATAATGAAGAACACCAAATAAAAAATTTGGCTTCTTATTGATTTTGGAGGGCTGCATCGCAATGATAGAAATTAAATATGACGTTAAAGATTACTCAGACAATGTCACATGTTTCACTAAGGACAGGTTTTGCTGAAAAGAAGTAATATGTAAATATGCAACAGTGAGTTAGTGGTATTTTTAATAAATTGCTATGAAACTGCTGTAAATAACATACGAGTTGATGAGCGTGGCTGTAGGTCTGGAAAAGGTTGACTACATCCGCCTTGCACAGAAGACTTTTATTTATTTCCCTATTGCCAGCTACCGAGTATAATTAAAAGTATTTCATTATTTCAGATTTAAATAGTAGACATACTTATTGAATTCGGTAGTATTGTATTGCAGTTCTAGGACTACTGGCCAGATTTAATTTAGATAAACGACTATTTATGTAGACCGCAATGCCAAATTTCATATAAATCCGTTAAGTAATTTTGCAGATGTAACATGTGGACGAACGGACACGCGATGTCATTATGTCTTCATTTTATACACATCGTGCAGAAGCTCGTAAAATACCTTTCTTGCATGTAGCGTTAGTTGCCATGGCGACTCGAGAACAATATGGCCAGCGGTGAAACAATTCTGTTAGGCTGTAGGTCTCTTCCTGTTCTGGCGGTACATGACGCCGTGGGTGTTACAAAGACACTTTACTACAGACGTGTTGGGATTGGGTGTTCAAGATCAATGTCGAAAGAATGAATGGAACCGCTATACGAGGAAGAGAGAAATAAGAACAAAACGATACAAAAGAGGGGATCATTGCGGAAGTGTTGATACTAATGTCCGTATCGTCTAGAGGGCTTGGCGTAACAGTGGCACATAGACCGCTTGAGCACTGGATTTGAATCCCATTATGACTACGTTTATCTGTTTCCCGCTGTAGGTTACAGGCCCTGTGACGGGTCGAACATGCCTTCAGAAAGGCCCATCATTTTTGTAAAAGATTAATAATTTTGTAATTATTCCGAATTTGAATAGACCAGAAGGACGAATCTTTGACAGCTGAAGCAGAGACCACATGAAACGTTAGTAGGCAATGGAAGACATCTGTAAGTATTGTGAAACTGTTCACCTGAAGATGGCAACTGCAATGATTGCCGAAAGGTTGAAAAAACCCCTCAGTATTTGATGCGGCTTAACACCGAAAGTCGAAGTTATACGTCGTGAAACAAGTTTAACGGTTTTAATTGCTGACTGATTCTAAGATTATTTGAGAATGGTGTTTCAACTGTGCGAGGATAGATGATGTATGATGAATAGGCAAGGATTTAGGAGGCGGTTGGGCCTATATGAAGACTGTCCCGGCATTGTCCTTAAAAAAAATGAGAAAAGCCGCGATAGAACCTTCGTCAGTCTGGTCAAGATGTTCTGGAATGTTGCGCCGTGTACTTTCGTAGAAATGACCGACGTTTCGGAGATGCTAACTGCCTCCGTCATCAGGAAAATACCGTAGCTGAAGGCTTTATGTGTCGGCACAGTTTTTTTTGCAGCCATAGTACCTACAAAATAAATGCATTTTATAATTTCTAAAATAAAAAAAAATCATCAAAGCTGCCAGGCTGTAATTGAAGTCTTTTAGTGGTGAATGCAGCTTAGAAGGATATGTAGTGTTTCCATGGTGATGTGTGAGATTGGGTTGTTTTCTGGCTGCATTGAAGGCTGATTGATATACCCGTACGGCCAGGTGGCTACACAGCGCAACAAGCCAGAAGACATTTCGCATCGCCCGTGAAAATCTCAAATCTTACATTATCATCCTCAGTAATTTGCTGCTCATGTGTTGAAGAGGAGATGCGTATTTATTTCCAACTTACCTCCCCAAACATGTTGATGTGTAGTCAGCATATTTTAAGTGAGCGATTGACACACTTAGCCGAAAGATGTCGACTTCCATAATTGAAAGAGAATGAACTTCGTCATAGCCCTATTCTCTATATGATTTCTGATTACTTTATGCTGTCTTTAACTAGATTGGTGTAGCCTTCTGTTACTAAGCAAACAAGATTGTCCCACCCAAAAAGTACACGAGATTGGAATATCTAGGTATGTGCGTGTCAATAACACGTCGAGTGTTTTTGGAATACAGGTCATCAAACGAAAGTTCCTGGTATGGTTAAGACAGCAAACACAGACGTTGATCAATAAGGTCTATTTGTGAGTCCATTAAATCCTGCTTATAACAAAACCTCGAAAACTATTTTTGTTTCTGTTTCACTCTTTTGTCATTTCAGCACCGATATTAATTTTCATATGTAACTCTAGCACGGATTATATATATATATTCATATATTCGTGTGTTTACGATCACAAGCATAATTAAGAAGTACGCCTCTCATGTCTGTGATCGTCATATCTGGATTAATCTGGCTTAAAATAGGCCGTACACTTAGTCAATTAGTGTAGCTCAGATTTCTTTACATTTCTGGTGTCGCTATCCCCTTTCCAAAATTATCCTTTATAGTTTGATTAAATAAACATAGACTAACGAAAATGTAGAGAGAAGGTATAGTTTTCTCATCATGTTCTTTGCTGCGGTGTTGAAGTAAAAACTGTGATGAGATAAGCGTAAAACGTACAGCGGTGAAGTTCCAAAAATAAAAGAGTAGAATCTACTCAACTGTAGGATCCATTAAGTACAACTTGTGGACTCCCGGCTGAGAAACAGGTGTGAATCATGTACTTAATTTCTAATAAAATTCAAGAGAGTGTTATGAAACGAGGCCACATAACACTTTTTCGCCCTGTAAAATTTGTGTTACAGTTTATACAGGCCGGCTCAGTAGTGTGAATGTCTTTCGAGACATAATAAGTAGAAAAACTGACATGACTGGTCTTCGCCATTGTTCTGTAGTGTGTCCTACCTTAGCTATCTTATAAATACACAAAAGGCAGTCTGTAAATAAAAAGGAACCAGGTGAAGGTTGTGACAAAACTAGTGCTGACATCCATCGATCGCGTAAGCCGCTACTGCAGTTTAGGGTGAATACTTCACCACCACAACCACGTTCGGCGATTCCAGGGGTAGGCATGTGACCTGAAATGTGTTTGTAGCCATATTAATTGAGTAAAACATAGAAGAAAGTGCACATATTGGAGGTAAATAATTTTGCGCATAAGTTTACAGTCGTAACAAAGAATGACGTAGCTTAAAGACCCTTTGTGTCTATTATTTTTCTGTTTATAGCGATTACTTTGATTAGGTTTATTGGATTTTCTTTCTGAAGGCAAAGAGTTGTTCCCGTGCTTAAAATATCCGAGATATAGACCTGTTTTATAGTGGAGAATAGTGATCAGCGCCACCCTTCGGCCGTCTTCACCCGAAGAGGCAAACCTTTAAACCCACTGCATAGTTGCTTTTGCCCGTGCCGGGAATTTAACGCCGGTCGTGTTGATCAGTGACTGAGCTATCCGGGTTCGTCAGATTGGACGACAGAAGATCTGAAATGTTAATGAGTAGTACGCCCCGGTCGTCAAGAAATCCCCCCGTCGCCTTTGATCGAACCCGAAGGTTGATTACAGTGTTTACAGGAGCCCTTAATTGGACCGTGTGCGGCGCTGATGAATGTATTTCACATCGTGGCACCTGTAGAATCCATTTTAATTTTGCCTTCCTTCCATCGACTCCATTTCTAATGCCATTATCATATACAATGTCGTTTTACCTCATACTGTCCATATGACGGCCGATTTCTCCCACTTGCGGGGATTATCAGTTATTTTGGGAGGATTTGGTTTTTCAGTACAAACGTACGCAAACAGAAACGAAAATATCCGTGTAGTTTAGAAACAAAAAAGCTGTCCTTTAACGTGTCATACGGAATTTCGTGTACAGTAAATATTTATAATCTTTTGCGTGAAGTAACAAAAGCCCAAGAATGAAGAATGCAGGATAGAAATTTTGTCAAAATCTAGTAATATGTTATGCAGTGTTCCTGAAAGTGCAGATGGTCGGAGTCGGAAGCAGTCATCTTGCACACTCTACAGTCAGACACTGAGTTGAGATTCTTCGCTCCAGTCTTTGCAACCGTTTCATTACTTTTGTCTCCGAAGTCGAGATTAATTGCTACGTTGCTGTGGCCCAATTAAGATCGTTATTGTTTCGGATAATTAGCCTCTAATTCTCCGCATAAGAAGTCACGCTGCAGATACTCCCCTGAGGGAACGTGTCTTAGGAACTGGTCTCTTGGTATCGTCTGCATAGCCAGGCGCTTCAGCTGACAATCTGAAAGGAGAAAACACGGTCAAGAAGATTTGCAGTGACACAGTTGCTATAAAATGCAGTTTTTTCAAATCTTGTATGAGATATGCAGGTAATTAAGGAGTGTTTGAATGTTTTCAGTTCAGTCTGAGCTACAACTGTTTTTCTGTTAACGTTGACAGCTGAATCACCTTCTCTTCTTCTTATATGGCTCTCCGGTCCGTATTCGGTCCATGGCCTCCCCAATTCTCCTCTTTCATTTGGTCCTATCCTCCTCTACCTTCTTCCAATTTCTAATCCTCAGGAGCAGTGTGGCATCCGTTTGAACTGCATCCTCCCATCTGTTCGTGGGTCTTCCAACTGGTCTTCTCCTCCAACACTTCCTTTGAATACCATCTTTGGAATTCGGTTGTCGTCCTTCCGAATCAGAATCACCTTCTCTGCCGGCAGAATACACCCATTCGTTAACACATTTTTCTTTTTTGATTTTGTCTCACGTACCTTCCGCGATTCACAAGTACATTTTATAATAACAGAAAATACAGTAAGAAAAATAATAAAATTTCTCGCATGCAGCCATGTAAGACGCAGTTTCCTTCGTTTAGAGAAAAGCTGTGAAAAACATTGTTTCATTCTGAAAAACTTGTGTATTTCTCGGGCTCTTTCCTCCTTTGGAAAGAGATTGTCAGTATTATTTGAAGCCACGAGAAGAGGAGAAGAATGACATCAGTCCAGTCGAGGAGAATTTTAGCAGACCTATGCCTGATACGATCATTCAGTGCGCACTGCCGAACCACATACGTAACAGCCCAGTCAGTCAGACTGTGGAGCCAGGATATCTTGAGTGTAGCTACTGGCTAAGGGCTCAACGGCCTTGGTTCCATTCCCGGCAGCGTTTTTACTCTTCGCGAGCACAGCGATGTCCAGACCGGCTGTGGAATCCAGCCAGCTTTCTGCCCGGTCGTTGCAAGTCCGATTTCCGCCGGCGATGAAGCGGCTGGATTATGAAATTACCATCTTATCTTATCTTGCCTTTTCCTGAGGTTGAAAGAATGTGTGGTGCAACTCAGCTACCTCATGCCTCTTTATGGCGCGGTTTTATTACTTACAGGTGTAACTACTTTTCTATACTTCGTGTGTGTGTTTGTCTTTTTCTAGAGAAAGGGCCAGAAACAATAATTTGGTCGAACTGTGTATTTGTGTAGGCTTCATCCACCTAGGTGCTGTACGTTGTCCTTTCATTATTAATTTTGATCTCGTCGATGTTGCATGTTCGAACAGTCCGATTTTCGTGCTAACGATTAAACCAAGAACAAAATATGCCATGGTCACTAGTGTAGGGTGTAAGAAGGGTACGTTCGCTGCACGCTATTTTCACTGAATCATTAATTCATTGCAGGCATCTCTCTGCGTGACCACAGAGTTCATAACTCTAGTATAAACGCTTACTTGAATTCTAGCTGAAGGTTATATTGCTATCTGATTTTCGTTTATAACAAGCGAGTTTTGGTATTGGTCTGTCTGTCCATCACTAGGTACCATAAAGACTGGCTTCAAACCAAGTATGCAGTGTTACAAGCATACAAATTCCTGTTAAATTCTATGATGGTAGTAAAAGTTAGCTTCCGGTTGTGTGTCTTACCTGGTTTGACACGTCCAGAGTGAGTGTACGTAAAATTATTTTGGACCAGCAAGGAAATTAGTTAAAAGAACAAATTCTGAGAAGTAGTTACGACTTCAAACCAATTGCTCTGTACGGTGACTCAAGCAAGAACATTACTTTAGTTAATGATATACAATTCTGCAATCTTTTTTCTTTTTTTATGGGGGGGGGGGGGCAATTTCGTCTACAAGGCCAACAGACTGTTATTTTTGTCGGATCTAATTTCAAGTTTCGCCACGTATCGATAATGTTTATAAATGTTAACATAAACCGAGTTTTCCACACAGAATTTTCCTATAATCTCCATACAACATTTAATATTTTGGTATCTGTTGTGTAGTTAATTTTGCAGCACTGGATTTGTATCTGAAATAATATATTTGTGTGTGCGGTGAATTGTTATCAAAGCAGGTGGGTGAGGCATGAACATTTGCAAAGAATACTTCAGAAAGATGTTGGAAATACAACTTTTCTCTCTTGTTTTACGTTCAAATTGCGTCCCTGGAAGTCAAACTAATAAAACCGGAACAGCTTTTAGCTCGGTAATTAGAAAGTTCTTTGTTACGTTCAGCTGGGCAGAAGACTATCCTGTGCACGAACACTCCTTCTAGTCCTTACGGTACACGTGCATGTACACGTGTGTCCTGTAATTGAATTGTCACACACCATGCTTCTTTCCCTTATTCGTATCTTACTACACTGTCTGAGTATTTTTTCCTCGTATGTCTATCAAGTAAAATTAGTACAATATAATGTTGTATGTCCAGTCCAAGTCGTACGTAAATTACATTTATAGTTCAAGATCATTTACCTTTTAAGATTCGCAATCGTGAAACAGAATCTGCTCATGCATGAGACTGGGGGAAATAAAAGAAAAATCAGAAGCCACTTTTGCAGGGTATTGAATATCTGAACACAATACAGTTTACAGATCTCTAAATGTGGATGTAGTTCCGCTCAGAAGGATCGGTTATGTGCTGGTCTATATACTCCAAAGCTTTTATGGCGTGTTGCACCATGATACAGAAAGATAAGGTTATTGTAATGCGCACTGTTTCTGAACAGCCAATAGGGCAGTTTGATGAGTTTTACGTCACGGAAGCAGTTTTTAACTTTCTTCCCCGTGCATCCGGCTTAAAAATGACATTGTTTACAGTTCCTGTACTTATGGAAAAGTTATTACTAGTAATTCCTTTTTACTTCACTCTGTAGTAAGCGAAATGAAAAGCTTTAAACACACAGTTTGTGTTGACTCGCGGCCTCTTTATTTCTTATGTTGTTCGCGCCATTGTGACCTAGATGTGGCGTCATGACAAAAATTGGAATGTTCAGAACGGCCGAAAACTCTCACCGAGTATGAACACTTCCTTCTCTTTGAACAGGAAGGCCCACCTAACTCGGAACCCACTTACTATCATGTGACGGCTGTGTTCTCAGTTGTGACTAACTTGTTTCCCGGTAGTTCGCTAACACAAACCCATCTAAATACCATCTGACAAGGCAAGATTTAAGCTATGCAATGCAAATCTATATTATTCATCACCTCGTCGTCTGAGTCGGAAAAGTGCTACGTCATCAAACTAATAAATAAGTCAGATCTTGTTCATTGTGACCATTTTTATTCCTTTCAACGCTCATCTGTCAGTTGAGGAAGTGATTATGTATGAGTTCAGATACAGGAACATTCACTGCAGTAACTTTTGAGAGTTGTCCTTGCAAGCAGGTTTTTCATTCTGATCTGTCGGCAATTAGCGATAAATCTATATATGATTTATATCGCAGGTTCGTTTAGCCTGCAGCATGCGGCTTTATGATTTCTGTCAAGTTCATTTGGCCCGTGTCTCTCCAGGCCATTCATTCTTCTTATGCACTGGCTTATCACGTTTAATCTGAATGTGTAAAATTGGTCAGGATATCAGAGAAATGACTGCTGGAAGGCCACTGTGTCCACAGTAAGTGTAGGTTTTATACAGGCATAATATAGGCTAATGAAAGTCTGCATTAGCATCAGGCACATTACTTAGAAATGGTGGGTATATCTTATATTTTCTGCCTTCTTTATTAGCTGAGTTTATTTTATTTGCTTGGCGGATGTTGAAGTGGGAAAGCTGTTGACTGAAGCGGTGGTTACTACATAAGATACTGTCTGACCATACCTTGAGGCACTGAAGAACACATCCTTTGTCAGGATGGTCGGTGTCGGGGCCGAGTTGCGAACCCGGACCTCCCGTATGTGAAGGGCGATTGCAGCGGTACTCGGCGACTTCTGTCGCCTTCACGAATGCAAATCATCGTCGTCGTTATACATAGCCTGTACTGTGCTGGGATGGGTTGCTGCGTTGCAGATGTTGTGTAGTACAATGATTTAATTATCAGCAGACTTTGTACTGACGTAGGTTACCTTGAGGAGACTCACTCAGCGGCCTTGTTATCAGCGTGTTCGAGCAGACATGAGTTAGAGTTAGTTTCATACTTAGCAGCCATTTTGTAGAAGTAAGACGCGTAATCGTGTTCCTTATATTCGAATTTCTACACATTTTAAGTGAATAAAAAGAAAATTCTCTTCAGACGACCAGGGTTCTACACTTATCGGTATGTTTTATGCTCTTAATATTTACGGGCCACTTAGCTACATTTGGCTTTGTGGTTGTGAAGGGTTAAATTACATGTTTGTAACTGGATTTATTTTATCTATTGCGTCACAACATTGTCTGTTTTTAGTTAGGAGTAAAATGTCTGCCCAGGTTCTTATCGTAACTGCTTTATAGATTGAGGGTGTGTGCGAACAGGGTGCCGGGGGGAATGTGTGGACGAAGAAGGGAAGTACTACATTGCGAGGAACGTTTTTAACTTGCAAATTTTGATACATTTACTGGGCTCATCATGTCAGTGAGGATTGCAGCCCGTATGGCTAGATCAGAAACGCTTTTTAAATGTTCTATCGAAAATCCGAATTAAGGAGACCACATATGACAGCTTAACTAGCTTGAGGGAAATATGAAGTCATACAAATATTTATTTTATCAGCTAGATACCCCATTTAGTCGAGTCATTGAGAAGCTGATTGTCTATTAGCTTGCCAAGGTATTCTTCGTGTTGTGTAACTCGAAGGTCCATTACCGTGTTTACAATAGCCAGCAGCTGTACCAGGGATTTAAAACTTTTGCAGGCCTGTGGCCACATTGATCCTTACTTTCAGGCTGAGGGGAAGCAAGATTGAAATCGAGGACTGTTGAAACTTCATGAGATTTTATTGAAGACGCTGCGAAGTTAGTATCGCAAGCAGGTTGCGCAGTAATTTTCTTTGACAAAGTAATTCATTGGTAATATATTTGAGTGTTCTTTTATTTCAAATGATCTGACTGGTATAATTTCTGTTAACATGATTCTCGTTCTTCTGTACAAGTTCTCATCAACAAGACATTCTTGTTCTTGATTTGATTGCCAGATACTGATGGTATTCAGAATCCTTATTCTCCTATTATCAGTATGTCCCTCTGCCTAAGTGTTTACACGGTATTATAACCCAGAACATCACCGTCATCATTATCGCCCTGAGAACCTTAAATCTCACATAACCTAACCTTTACCTCCTCCATGCGTGCTGCACATAGATTCCAGATCTGATGTATATGACTCACCCCTCTCACAATGCTAATTGGCGAACATTTGCCTTTATTTATGCCCACGGTCTAATATGTCTCTAATTTCCGAAATTTGTTGGTCTCAGCATTTTTACGAAAACAGTCTCTGCTCGTTCCCTGGTTAATAGGAAACTTGTAAACTGAATTTTTGTTCAGAATAACAAGCTACTTCACGTTATGACATATGGTACACACACTTACCATTGTTCTATAAAGGATTAAGCATTATTCTGAAGATACGAAGCATGCTAATAAACAGGCGGACACTTGAGAAATATCATTGCAAGATAAATAATTGCTGATTGTACGTAGACGAGGAGGTGAATCGAGATGACTAGTGGTTGTTGTACATCGTGAAGGAGCTTCTTATAAAGACTGTACGCGCGAAATTTTCTTATCTGCAAGTTATTAATCACGTCTGATGTTAAGGGCGGGCAGTTGCACTCTTTGGCAAGAGACTGAACACACACGGTGAAAGATACGAACAAGCTCTCTGAACCATTTCACAAACTACGGTAGTGATCGTGGAAACTGTATAAATCTGTTTACTTGATTAATAAACTTGCATTTACATGATTGAGTCCTTGTTTCTCGAGCCTTTCCTTGGGTGCTGAACATAAACGTACCCAGCCTAGCGAACACATCTTATCTTAGCTTGTGAGTCATTCATACCTCTTATCTGTGAAGCATAATTACTGTACATGCGTCGCGGTTTTAACCGTGCATAATGTATTATTTTAGTTTGTGAGAGATTTTGGTGTGAGAGTGATCCATCAAGCGCTTGTTTGAAAACGGTATGGCTGTTGTGACAGAAAAGGATCAGTGGGATAGGCCTACGTTATTGGTCTCCATGTTGATTTAGTTTGTTTTAAACAAACATGTAACTGTAAAATAATAGTTCTTATATTTCGCTTAATATTTACCATAGCGAAAAATTTCAAAGTAGAAAATTTATAATTTTTAAAATTTCTCACGTGTTTTGTTTATGATTTATTATTAATCACAAGCGTAGTCAGAAATTGTTCTTCCTGGTATTGATTTAAACATTTATCTCAGCGAAAATTGTTTGAAATAAAAGTTGCAGACCTTGGAATTATATGCATTTTTTATTAATGTATCCATATTTTGTAGTAGGAACTGGACATTTGCAGTTTTTATACCGGTAACATTGATAAAATTCAATATGGACTTCATGTAAAGTTGGGCGGGGGGTTTGCATTTGAACCGATACGAAGCAAAATTAATTCTTACAGACAAATTTTAATGCGGACGTCTGGCAAGTCTAATCGAAATCAGTTTATTATGTATCCATCTTATGTAGATAATGCGTAACAGACAGTTGTAGTAGCTGGTTCATATTTGTTACGTTCTTATAAATTCTCTTTTATGAAACCTCCGATGGTTTATCAATATCACCAGAAAACATGGTAATTGACGATATCCTGACTCTTTACGGAATATGACGACTTAAAATTGTGAGCGACTGTTCAAAGAAGGTGTTAAGTAAGTGGAATATTGCAGTACCAAAACGCTGTGAAATTTAAAACAACAGAATCTCTCGTATTCAATGTTTTGCGTATTTGATTTGAGATTTGGAGTATGCCTCAGTCATGTCTGGACCGGGAGATTTTGGGCCCTCTTTTGTCACAAACTGCTGTGATCAGATTTTTCTTGCTTTAATAAATTCCAGAAGGTTCTGATGTCAGGGTATATTGCATTTAGCATTTTTAGGAGGTTTTTAAACTTCTACACGACTCTAATTGACATTTGTCAACAAAGTTTTCAAGTATTCTATTGTTAATCTGTATTTTGTCTTTGTTTCAGGTAAGTGTGATTCTGGCTCGTTAGAATTGACGGTGATGTAATGAGTAGTTGCTGTATTACCGAGGTTGTCTGACGTAAGGTAATGTGCAGTGCTTTTTAAACACAGAGATAAGACGCAGAGGGAAGTAGGAAACTTGGTACCGACTTGCGTATGAATACTGCTGAGAAACGAACGTTATGAAAGTATACAAAACTAAGTAAACAGATCCAGAGCGGAGCAAAACAGTGTATTGATCTTTTGTACAAAATTTGAGCTTTTTTCACCAAATCAGGGGACTGAAGAACTGATTTAACAGACAACAGATGAAAGCTTTCACGTGAATCTTCACACCAAGTACCGCTGGTTTTCCGCTTTGTGAGATTGACAACAATTATCAAATGTAATTAATTTTAAATTGCCAGTGGTGTAAGCAGTAGCTGATAAATATACATAGCCGTGGTAAAGTACCATGATTTTTTGTACTGATAAAATTCTAGAAAACTGAAAAAAACTATTTTATGGAATTCCCCAATGCTGTAATGCCCATGCCATATTTAATTGAAATCCGTCCGACGGTTCTCGAGTTGAACCATGCTTATGAAGGATGGACAGACAGACGGACAGACGTGACCGACCATATACGAGGTGCGATCGGAAAGTTTCCAGACTGTGTCAATAGAGGGCGAACCGGATGTAGTACGAGCTTCTGCCGCTAGGGGATGCGGCCTACATTCATAGTGAATCAGTGTGCCAGCCGGCATCATCGAATTAGCATTTGTTTCTTAGTTACGGGCGTTTTGGTAGTGCATTACACCGACCCTTCTGCGATTTCGGAATGGCGTGTGCATCAAATTTTGCCAAAGGCTCGCCAAAATGGCTACGGAAACCTATGAAATGCTAAAGCAAGCATTTGGGGAGTCCGCAATGGGTCGTGCACAAACTTTTGTGTGGCATTCACGTTTTAAAAATGGCCGCACCCTCCTTATTCGCCGTGTGACTTTTTCCTCTTCCCAAAGATGAAAATTCAGCTAAAGGTAAGGAGATTTGAGACGATAGAAGAGATTCAGGCAGAATCGCAGATGGTGCTTGACAGGCTGACAAAGAAAGGTTTCCAGGGATGCTTCCAGGCTTGGCAGCGGCGCTGGGATCGTTGTGTTCACTCCCAGGGGAACTACTTCGAGGGTGATGGATGAATTTAATACCTGAGATAAGTGTACGGGGTTTTATAGGCGCAGTCTTGAAACTTTCCGATCGCACCTCGTATGCGTTCGTTCCATGCACATCATGCAAAAGAACGCACAATAAAGAGGTGAACTATTTTTGTGACACCTCTCCGCTATCAAATGCTTGAAAGCAATCAAAGCGGAGTGTAGAGATTGATCTCATATGTAGGGTACACGTGAGGTCCGGATTTCGTGTACCGATGTCTGTCACTAATAAAATAAGCAACCATATGTTTCGTGATCATCCTACACCGTTTCTTAGCTTTGGCACTGTTGCTAACAGACACTTAACTCAGAAGATGAAATAATGTTTTAATAAAGTGCAAGCATTGATAATAACAGACATCGCATACGAATCAACCATCAGTGACTAGTTGAACGCCTTTAGGCGCAGGCTGCACGCGGTCTGTCTGCAACACTTGCTGGTGCTGTATCCCGGTAAGCCAATTAGCTGAATACGATGCGTGGATTGCCTCAGGCTGTCTGTGCCGTAACTTTTAGCAAGACAAATTAAATTGCTTCTGACGTCATACAGTCGATTGTGTCGGAGAAAGCAGTGCTATGTAAAGCTCATTGTTTGACGAGTTGTAATAAAACATTAAATATTACTGGGATTTGGTTATTCAGGTTGATCAAGGAATGTAGCGCCTGTGGACAAGGTGGGAAATGGATGGCTAAAAAATTTTGTTTCGAAAGTCTGAATGGAAGAGACAACTGCTAAAACCTAGGCGTAGATGGGAAGACAATACTAAAATGAATTTTAGCAAAAATTAGCTTTATTTGATATATGTATCTCACAGCAAAGTAAGAGTCACGTTAAACCACTCGAAAGACAGCTGAAAACTGTATGAGATGTTGACGTCTTCAGGTCAACCCTGGAAATTCTATGTTAGCGGAAATTTTTCATGAAGGCAGGAATATTATTTTTTATGTTTATGATTCTCTGCACAGATGATAGTATCTAAGTCAATGGAGGTGTCAAAGTTTCCAAAAGAACTGAGTCTTTAAGCCGTAAGTCGTAAGGGCGCTTTATTATCAGTAGATGGATTTTATTTTGTGTTTATGTGACATCCACATATCTGTCTTGTGTGTGCAGTTTCTCCCTCGTCTTGCACTTTCTCCGCAGACAGTGATGGACGGATATTCAGATGATTGCAAACATGTACGAATTGATCGTGACGGTGATTGTACACGATCAAGAACCTGGTTAAACGTTATTACCGTCTGGACTCGGTTGTCGAAAACTGAAATGTATCTAGTCGGCTGTTTAAAATATTTATCAAGTGCGATCATTTGGTTATCTAACACGTTGGATGTTGAGATCATCCTGAACTATGAATTGGAAGGGGTGCAGACAGTGGCGATCATTACCTATTCTGAGGTATTGTCCAACTGTTTGTCTGCAGAGAATGAGTAAAACCACAATATAATTCAGGATGATCGGAACTTCGAATAACATGGATCAGCGTGTTAACCACTCTACCACAGCGACCGTCGGAAATGACTTTTGGATCTATCGCTCATTACTCGACGGCTCTGTGATTTGGATTCTAGTCGTGCGTAGTTCATTATGTGAAAGTACACGTACGAGATCAATACTTTGCATGAAAGGCGAACTGTGATAGTGGGTCTAAAGTTCATGAACGGTTGGAATACGTATATATAACCTTCTTATTTCATTTTCTAGCCTTCAGGCAATCAAATAGTTCCCAAGACGTTGTGAAGCCCAGGGAATAACTTTGTGTTTACGTCCAGCTGGTTTTATATTTACGGCAGTTTAACGTACTGTCATACTTCCGTTCACATTTCTTTACGTAATTGTTACTCTTTTGTTTCTTTGGCCTTTATTACTACGTGTATGAAGCTTTGTATCGGGATAATCGTGTGAACTCCAGGTAGAACAGGAAGATGGCGACCGATGACCTTACATCTGAATACACGCCTGTTTTATGTGTTAAACATTTCTGCAGTAAGCTTATTGTTTATACATGTCATGACTTTTCCTTGAAATTGTGTGGTAGACCATTTGAATTTCGTCTTGAGTGCACTGACAGAATATGTAACAGTATGAAGTGTTACGCTGTCGTAGTTTCATACCCTTGATGTAACTTAGAAGTATAATGCTAAAACATGTAAATCAAGATGGGTTCAGTATGGTAAGTAGAACAGCATAGGATGAAAAGGTAAAGTAATCTCTGTGGTTAGACACCACGCCTTTAATACGTGTAGGGGAGTATAGCTCCACGCATTGCTAATATGGACACTGGGTGGGGGATGAGTGGCCAGATTCACGCCACGGCGTCTTTATTACCGGGGAAGATTTTTCTGTGTCCATTGGGTCAGAGGCTGGAGGTCCCACGGAATGGGTCTGAATGCTGTGGCGAAAAAGAAAGCTCTGCCAAGAATCGAACCTCGGTCTTTCAGCCCATGACCTAGACATTATAATGACCGAGCTGCTGTTGCATTTTACAATGTGTGTTTTTGTGTAATGTACATCTCATCGCCCTTGTTTTACTTCGGAAACGTTGATATTAGCGAGAGTTTTCCCTCTTGCGATGTTTAAGTACAAAGAAATCAGTCGAATATAACTAACTAACCAACTTGTACAGTCTTACTTGCTATGTAGGTAATAACCCAGCTAATAAGAATAGAACAGAAGTTTAATCACCGAGGTCCCAAAGATCCGTAATGAAACCCTTTCGTGAGCCAGTCCACACGCTCGCGCCACATATATTTAAGATCCATTTTAATATTACCTCTCCGTTTACGCTGTCTCCAAAGCGATCTCTTTCCTTGAAGTGTGCCAGATCAAAATTTTGTTTCTCGTTCTCCACGCGTAATGCATATCCATGAGGGCCTTCTAATTAGTCTTAATTTAATCCTACTACTAACAAGTGGAGGAAACTTTGCACTGTGTACTTTTTTCTAGTCCACATTTACTTCTTAGGCTGACTCCTGGGATGAGAGATGTCTTCCTCTGTACTTTGTTTTCTGAAGTCGTGTTATTTTGTTCCTTTCAGAGTCATATTAAAAACAATCTCCTCCAATTCATTAATCATGCCATTATTCGGCGTCGTTAAATGAACCACTTACATTTGACTAATATTATCAAGTTTCTACTAAATAAATTGGCTCCACTTTATAATATTAATATTTGAATCCAACCGTCCTTCTTCTCTGTAAGATATGTCGTTGACGCCTTGTCCTTAAAAACTGCAACTCTTTTTTGTTCTCTTTTCACATTTTATCTTGCTGTCACGAGGTCATGCACTGAAGGCCATACATTTTTTCTGTGATGGCGTTAGGGTCAGTAACTTCCAATCACAGCGACATTATTTTGTGCGTTATCTAACATAATTACACGCAATGAATATGTATAGCGCTTCTCATTTTTTGAACAGAACTGTACTGTACAGTACTGACTGTATGACGAAAGAATGCCATTCATGCACATGTTGCTCCGGTCCGCCATAATTATATGACGTCATCTAAATGAAGCCGAGTGATGATGCCAGCCACGTGGTGTCTTTCAAACTTGGCTTGTTCGTCCTCTCAACCGTTACCCTGTTGCATTCCGAACAACGGCTCCAGTCAAAGTGTCGAGACAACGCCTCTTCTTATACAAGTGAACAGTGAAAGGAAAAGTGGTGAATGCGAGATTTATTTAACTGCATTGTGTGGAACGTGTGAACTCTGAGGTAAGAGTGGTTACCGGTTGGGTGTGCAACTGAGGAACCGACAAATAGACGTTGACCTTCTACAGGAACGTATCTTTGTAATTGCGTAGTCCCTAATACACGTAGGTGAAAAACTGAGTATTGGTTAACTGATTGATGACACGGTTTTGACAGGTGTCTGTAAGATTGTGGATGTTCAGTACGTTCATATTTGGAAGTAAGCTTTTATGGAGTATGTCTAGGTGGTATTCCAGCATTTTCCTGGAAATGTCGGTTAAACCAAGGATAATATTTTCAAGGATGGATGGTAATTCGGACTTCACTGGAAACTGGTACGCTCCGAATACAGTAAAACAGTGTTACGATTACACCAGTGCAGTCGGTATTGTAAGCGTTTGGTGTGAAAGGATTTCATGACAAAGAAAATACACAGAGTTAGAATTTTTTAAGGTATTAAACCATAGGGACTTCTTACTTCTGCGGTGCTCGTGTTCCGAAGCCGTAGTTTCTCCACGGAATTGTCGCATGCTGACGGGCGTGTTCTTTTGGGGGATGTTTGGAGGGATTGATGTTACAAGTCTGGTAAAGCGTCTTTTATGTGGTTGATTCTTGGTCAATGCATACAAAATTTTAGTCGAAAATCCCCATAAAAGGGTGATATTTTTTGAGTGTCTGACACACTTTCATTAAGTGTGAGTTTGCCCTTTGGTGCCTTTTGTCTGTAACAGAAGGACATCTGTAATAGTCTCCGTCGATGGTATTGACCCTCTGATCTTGTTCCGGTCGGCTTCCATATGTCGCTGCCTGTTTACCAGCTGTATAGGAACTCTGAGGCAAAGTTGGTGATGACGTTGATTGCTGACTTACAGGTTACTAACTACCGCACTGAGATTAAAGAGGATGACCGCGTAAAAGTGTCAGCGTGTCAGGAAAAGGTAAAAAATCCGATTCTGCACCACTTCATTCTCCCAGCGCTGCGGTTTAATGGTTACCACTCCTGTTTCCTTTGCTGGAGATCCTAGGATCGAGTCTGGGGTAACTGTTTCAACTGCGGTCAACGAGTTCGTATAATGATCATGTTTATTGAGTCAGTAGGCAATAATTCTGAAGGAGGCGATCATGGTCTATTTTAAAGTAGGTCTGCTAGCACGTTATTGGCCTTTGGGGACTGAGGAAAACCAGATACATCTTTCGATAGCCTCTGATTCGGCAGAGATTCATACCCTGTGACTCCTGAGCCTGTAGTTTATCAGACTATAATAGTGTCGTAATGAATCAGCTGTTGTAGTAAACCGTTACGGGACCACTGAACCCATTCGGTTGTACAAGCTTTTGGCTAGACGGACAGAAAACAACTCACTGCAGACGCTGAGTGTAAATTCGTTCCACCTTGATTATCGAAAGAAAATTAAAAGAGGATCTTGGATAGATTTCCTGTTTCAAAAGTCACATTCAAATGTTTTATTTTATTATCGATCCCAGCCATGTCATGTGTAATAACATAGAATGACATGTTTTAAAATAAATTTGTATCATGTTCTTAAGCTGAACTGTGAAGAAGTGAGCCGGTTAGCTTCCTCGTTCTAACACGATAAGGAAGGCCCTCAGATGAAAGAGATTATCCGAAAAACTTGGACATCTGATTTCTTTTTGATGCTTAATTCTATATGGCGAGACTAGTAACAACGTTTGAGTGATAATATACAGGGTATCCCACTTAACGCGGATCACGCCGCGACAGCATGTCGGAGCAGCAGCAGCGAGCCAACTGCCGGGAAACGAGTTAGGTAGGACTCCATGTTGTTTCACATTCTGTCAAAGAAAAATTTTAAGGACACGAAGTTCTTGTTGAAGAACAATGAATCGTGGTGGCTGGTAAGACGGTGTAGATACGTGGCACAGTTCGATTCTGAAGGTTTCTGACGATGGTGTAATACAATCTTGAATATTGGGTCTTTGGACTTTGTAACCTGTTTGATCATCTTGGATGCAGGCACATATAGAAGTAGCTAAATGTGCTGTACAATAGCAGGATGCTGAAACGCCGATACGGCTTGCCGTGGCGTGAGACCGACTGCTGTTCCACTCCGATGCATCCCGCTAGGTTCACTTGTGACAGAAGATTCTGCAGATAAAAATAAAAGAGATGCAGTGCAGGAAGAGAGCGTCACGCGCGGTTCATCCGCATGTGCGTAAGTAAACTCCGGTCTTGCAGAAAATCCTGCCACCCACACAGGGTCGATTTGGGACGCGTATTAACAACTGCGAAAAGGGATAGGAAACATTTAAAAATATGTCTAAACGCAATAACATTGTCTGGGTGTAAGGTTGTTGTCTCAAAATTACGTTTTGTTGATGTGCCCAGCCCAGATATGTGAATCGAACTTAAAAGTTGAACGAGCGAGCAAATATTTTTTAAATTCTTTAAATGATGGATGCGTGTTACTGACACGTGACGAAAGTATTAGGAATTTACTCTGACAGACTGAAAATCACGCCAGGTGTTTTCTTGAGATTCTCATAAATATTTTCTGAAGGTGTTAAGCACGTGGTACGGACGCTCGCCGAATAGGGCACATCTTAAGCCGTTCCGCCATATAAGGAAGTGCCATGGCAGTTCTGAAGCTGTGGGATATTTGGACGTTTGTTGGATCTAAGTTGATTTATTTTGGTTCAAGTCAGCTGCCGTTTATTTTCGTCTGTTTGGTCTTGTGGTGTTTCCCGTAGCATGAGGGTTGGACTCCCTTTTGAGAATTAGGTAGGAGCCGGCACGTTTCGGGTAGGATGCCTAGAAGGGGCTGTTCTCCAGTAAACTATAATTCTAAACATAGCTTCACACGCTAACGCGACTTCGTGGAACAGAGTAATGTCTTTGGTGGCGTTGTGACCTTGTTCTTTATGGCTTCGTGACATAACGTTGGGTTTACCGGTTTCTGGAGAAGAACGTTTAACAGTTTGAAACTGAAATGTGCAAATATTGTAAAGAAAGAACTTGAAAAGTTAATGTTTTCTCATTTATTTAGCCTGAAGCTCCTCATTATGTAACTTCACTTTTATTTGTGTCCAGATATTCTCTTCTGCGGCCTTTTTCTCAAATGCCCAACATGTATGCTCCTCTTCGGCCCTCAGCGGTCTTCTGCACCTTGGTTCTTATCCCAGAGCTCGTCGAGGGTTCTGTTCGCGACAGCAGCACATTTCTAATGACATTGATATCCATGTACAATATATCACGTCTCAGATGCTTCTCTTTTTGCTGTCTGTGCTGTTTAATTGTAAGTAACTGGAGAGTTTTCCGGTGCAGGTAGCAACGAGCTGATGCGGATTCTCATGGTCGCATGTTCGAATCTCGTACGCGGTGCACCGGTGGACCTAAAAGAGAGAGAAGGGAAGTAAGAAGGTGAAAGGTCGGAGAAAGAACAAGTTTCATGATTTGTACTCTTTATCAGATAGCATTACAGTGGTGATGAGACGGGCGGAATATGCAGTACGGATGGAGGAAACTCTGATATAATATTAATTCATTTGTAATTAGCGGTAGTTTGTCAATCTCGTTCTAAGAAAGGCGTTGGTACTGTCTTGCATGCATAACTCGGAAAAATCTTAGCGTTTCCTGAAGTGCTTTTGTAATGACGCGAAGGAATTCCTTTTTGTGGGATTGTTGACGGTGGGAGCAGCGTTTTTCAGCTGGTGTTCCTCTAATGTTACCATGTTAACCGCGAAGCAGATCACCCATCCCTTTTATTTCGAACTGAATTGATTACATTTCACTCAATATCTGGTCCTGATATAACGTTGTGATACGAGTTCTAGTAACAAGAGAAATAGGAACTGAAGGATAATGCTAGTCACAGTAACCTTTGTTTAGCTCATTAACCGGTGTTTATGCAGTCGTTTCCTTCCATATGTTCTTCATAAATAAAGGAATCTCAGAATACGTTTTGGAGACTACGTAAACACTCCCTGCGTATGAGCTGTGCTTACAAAAAGAAGACAAAGCTCTTGGCACCTTAAACATGATAAATGACCGTCTTCACAAACAGAGTCAAGAGTGGTTCATGCCTGTTTTGTGAGTGGAGTTTGTAATGAAATTAGTGTACACAGGGTCCCGTGTTCCCTCCTCCATTAGTGAAACTCAGCGTGATTAAAAGAGTGAAGTCTGGTGGGTATTTTCCGAGGTTTCTTCAGTTCTTTGTTAGGTCTGCTCAGAGGTTCACGGTTTCGCTGAAATTCCAGATTGCGAAGAAGCTGACGTCTGTTCAGGTAATTCATTGTGAAGAAAGGGCTGTGGTCCAGGCCGTACCACGTGGTCGTTTGGCTGGCATTTCTGAGGCACACGCAGAAAATTCGTACACATTACGTAATGCAATGTGAAGTAGAACTGAGTGGGTTTTCACACGTGTTATCGTAATAAAACTTTGAACTTTATTTCTTTATATGGATGTCACGTAAGGTGGAGTGTAAAGTTGGAGGCTGTGTCTCTGCACTGGCGCTGTAAGACTTGTCCAGAAGAATAATCCCTTCGAGTGAAAGTTCCAAAACGCGATGCTGGCGTGTAATTTACCAAAGTACGTCATAGTTACTCGTAGACTAGAAGCGTTTAACAACGAAGAGACTGGAAAAGATACTACTTGATAAGAGTTTACGAAAGGAAAGAATAAAAACAGGCAGGTTTCGCCACAAATTCTTTGCCCCCCTCCCTTCCGCCACATTGTTAGGTCATGTTTATGTGTTTGTGCACATGGGACTTAAAAAGTACTGTGAAGGCAGCGTGTGTGTACGGGGACTTAAGTAAGCGGTGTAGGAAGTTAAGGCGAACTGGGCAAGTAGCTCGGAGAATTGAAATAAGAAATAATTTACAATTTCCGTGGAATGTTGTGACTTTATTCACTTTGCCTATGATTGCATAACACTTGCCTGTAATGTTTGGTACCGGGCGATTATGAAACGCGTACACTTACGGCTGTATCAAGAGAAGTAGGGTTGTGATATGTCGTGGATGTCTCCTTAAATTCATTCCGTGCACGCATAAGCCTTTATCGAGAACCTATACTGCGATAACTTTCTCATATCACGTCAATGGGTTGTCGTGAAATATAGAAGGCTTCTGAAAATGGACATAAATGCCCATGGAGCTGCGAGTTGGTGCCCAGTGTTTCAACTTGGCCTACATTGCGGCTGTGATTAGTCGGTCACGAAATTGTGGACCAGTTTCGGTTAAGTTAACGGATTAAGACCGCTGTTACCTGAGAACTTTCCTTTCGCGACTCACTGAAGTATTTGAAATCTCAATCAGACATGTCATGTAAGTAGTATCCGCTGTAAACATGTTGAGCGGATCTTCAACTTCTGTTCCAGAACTCAGGCCTAAATAACATAATGGCAACTACACAGTCTGTAACCTTGCATTTTGCCCATCGAGTGTGTTCAAGGCTTTCACATGATTGTCAGAGTAAGCAGAGATTGTTTCCCTAAACAGCTGAAACCAGTTGATCTTTGTCATGGTGAAGTGTTTTCTTTGCGGTACGACCTGGTTATTGTTTAGACGCGCTTCGACTTCAAACAGCCAATAAAATCTGTTCATTAAAACCCAGTGTCCTCACTCCTAACGTGTTTCTCGGGTCACTAATCCTTTTCCGGTTGTGTTTTGTGAGTCTGAAAGCACGTGATGTCAGGGTGTGTGAGCATCATTTGTGATTCTGTCCAAGTATGTGAGAGGCAAGTCTTCCTGCATGAAGAATCAAAGTGTTCGCGATTGGACGCTGTCGTTATGTGCATTTCTAGACGGGAACGACCGCCCATCGTCGAGAGGACCACTCAAGGAGCGTGACTTGTCCTTTCAAGACTCAACACTTAAAAGTTCCAGGGAAGGCAGGGCAATTAGACTCTGCTAACTGGCTCTACGAATTGCACGACAGGCCTTACTCTTACAATCGGTTGTAAATGCTAAAAGGCTGATCGCCAAGAAGTCTTGTATCGTGCAACGCATGTCGCGCGCCCCCAGAATCACCCTGAGTCATTTTCAGTTTTCCCATGGCGTGTCTCTGGTTGGTATGCGTGCAAGGTATTTCGCATGGCGACGGATGGCTTACGTGTAAATTAAGGAAATAAAATTGCAAAGTAGCCTCCGTGAGTCGCGTCATCTGACGAGTGATCCTGTGAGCGCTTGGCACCACGTGTTGGCACAAGAATACAATTGTGGCGTCTTGCACGGTACGTCGCGGTCAAGTACTTTGGAGTTTTGCTTCATGTCGATAAAAAATTATAAATAAAAAACATCTGCAGATATTTAATTATGATCAGTGTAATTACAACGGGGGTGAGGATGTGGCAGGAGAAAGAAATAGAAAGGAGGAATAGAAGGATGAAAGAGAGACAAATCAAGAAACGACGGAGGAAAGAGAAAAGAAAGGAACTAACTCTTGTTAGTCTCAAAAATGTTACGAATCAGACTTCATCTTTGTTTCATGTTTATTAATTTATTCAACATAACTTTTTATCAGCTGCGCATTGTATCGTTTGAGTGTATATTTGTCAATAATTTATGTGTAAGGAAACATTCATTCATGTGGCGTTCTAAGGTGGGCCTACAAACCCAGAATTTGCCCGGAAGAACTTGGGAAAACCACGAGAATAGTAATAAAACTTATGCATCTGTAAAGGGTGGTTCTTTTTATTTTAACACCTTCTCACGAGTCAAATGGAGTTCATCAGATGCTCCAGTTAGATGTCGGAAAAGTTGAACTGTAATTAACGCTATAAAATAGTGTCATTTGTGTTTGGTATAATTGTTTCATAACTGCATCCTCGTTGCTGTTTGCAGTGGTCTGTCAGTAGGAAGATATGCCAGTGAGGGGAAACCTGTGCACAGACTGGGCAGGTCAGCATCTCTTGGCATTCAGGATGTACGAGCCTGTCTGCACATGAGCTGGGTGGTAATGTGTCTTTCCCAAGAGGGAGAGGCGACTTCCATAAATTTGTGTAGAACTTCTACTCCGTGTTCGTATCAACAGCTTTAGTGAATTCTTCTGTGTTATTACTACTACTGTTGCTGTAATTATTATTTATTATTATTACTGTTGTAATTGAGTTTTGTTTCTGTCGTTGTTTTAGAACTGCGCTGACAAGTTCTATCCTCCTACTACTTAGTTGGGATTTTCTTTTTGGCAGACAATATGTGCTGTACCTCCACGCCCTGTATCAGTTTATGGCGTGATACTTATGCACAGGCATGTTATTATCGTCATGAGGAACCGGAATAACTTGGTAAAATGGTCGTGACAAGAGAATCTCAAGATTTATCTGAGTAAGAAGTTGGAAAACCAACGCCCAAAGTCTCATATTTACCTCAGGTGCGCCTCGGGACGCCATCGGACATGACGTTGGAAGCCAGCGATTGTTCAAGTCACTAAGGCCGCTGTAACACCGCGGTCGCCGTGGTCGTCAAAGGCACAGTAGTCTTCAAGTCTGCACTGTCGCCTAGGTCACCACGTCGTTCATGTCGCCGCAGTAGCACTGCGGATACCCTTCTGTTGTTTAATAATTCAGTCCATACCGAACAGGTAACCCATAATAATAATAATAATGGTGATGATAGTAATTGAATTTTGTTTTCCGTGAAAGATAGCGAATTTCGTGACTGGATATTAACTTCTCAACATGGACTTTGCGTCATGGAGTTGGTTAAGCATGTAATTGTAAATAAGATTTGATGCTTTCACAGCGACTGAATGCAGTGAAGTATTTTCGGGTAGGCTCTAAGATCGGGAATAATGATGATAGAGGCAGAGACCGTCTCCGATTCGATTGTAACTCCATACGAACACTGCTGATCGCTCCGGAAATCTTTTTTTGCAGCCTATTACATTCAGAACCGGAAGTGTTTAACTGCCCTAATCTGTAAAGATGAGCAGTTTATTACACTTCCTTCTAGCCCAGGACAATTTATAGCCATCTTAACGTTAACCGCCGTGAACTTTACGACATACATAAGTGATTTCAAACCATGAAGATCACAACCAGAATCCCAACCTCCGTGCGTGTTGGAATTATTTCCACATTAGTAAGGATGTTCAACAGATTAAACATCCTTCCAGATCTGGCGTCACAGGTGTTGCAGTAACAATGACGCATGCGCTGTGTGAAACGGGTACATGAGACAAGGAAGAGGTCATATGAGGATCAAAACTTCCCCCCTCCCCCAAAACAATGCCGAATCCAGCTGAGGGCGTTTTCCGTAGATAACCGACGCCGACCTTCGCTACTCCAATCATCGCCACGTCGCAACAAGATGAACTTCCGCATGTCATTTGACATGACTTTGGAAAATGACGCCACGAGTTGCGATGCCTTCAAGGGACATCACAGTCACCGTACTTGAGCTAACGGGTTGCATCCTAAACAATGGAAAACCGACGCCGAGTGTCGCGACAATCGAAAAGAAGCAGCAAAAGCCATATTTTGGACAATTTAACATCACCACCACATTTAAAGCAGGTTAGGTCCCTGATTGCATTGGAAACGGCCTTGGAAAAGCGACGCCGAGCGTCGCGACATCTGACAGCGCCGCCACAAAAAGGCGTAGCATTTTTCGCTGTAAAACTTCCAAGTGCATTTTGAAATGAATGCGACGTCGAGCGTCGCGACATCGGTAGAAGACGCCATTTTAATACGGCGTCAGGATTTCTTCTAACGCGGAATTCGAAAATCGGCGCAGAGCGTCTCGACACCATTCTTGTCGACGCCCCCAGAATAAGCAAGGTTCAGCAAAAATTAACGTCAGAGTGCCATTGGATACGATGTTGGAAAGCCGACGCTGAGTCTTTGACGGGAACAATACACATCGTAAGTAGGATTTGAGGTTTTCACGGCGATTAAGTACGAAGATGGCTGTCTTCTGGGTTATAGCGCCATGTATTCTGGAAAGCTTCAGTACGTATTATTTAAGCCAACCTTTTTTTTCATGACCTTTTTTTACATTGCACAATGAATATGTAATAGGGTCGATACTTTCGTGTGGAAAGAACTCAAGGTGTTGGATGTATACAGCTGTAACGAGACGAGAAGTGTTACAGCAAACGTGTGAGAAGAATACGTAATTGTTTGTTTCCGGCGGGCAGACGATGTGTTGATTCGTATGTATTTACACTTCCACACCGGTTTCTCTGAATTGTGATATGCGGTTGATGGCTTCAGAAGAGACGACGGGCTCTTGTCGTTTGGCAGTCCACATATGCGGAAGATATTACAATGCGCATGGTTTGCCGTGTTTACAACAAACAAGATAGTGATAGACAATCCGCGGACCGCATGCTGCCTTCGAATACAACAGCTGACGGAAAACGAAACTGTTCGTGGACGTTCCTTTCTCGAAATCCCAAATCGAATGCGAGGTTTGAGGTTCTCAATGCGGCGGAGACGTCTGTTGTTGTCGTCAGGGTTGTGATGTCAAGCATCCTTGTAGATATTTACCAACGTTTCTTAGGAACACCGGCTTATAACTGCCATCTTCAGGGTCGAATTATGTTTTTATCGTTGAAGATATTGACGCAGTTTCTGCTGAGGTGGGTTCTGCCCCGCCTATGCAAATGAACCGCTTACAAGATGGCAGTGCAGCGTGTACTTTGTTGATTCCGCTACCGAGAATACGCTGAGGCTGCAGTTTTAGCCGAGGTTTTATTTGCCATTAGAGACTAATTTCTTCTTTTCTTCACCCTTTCTCTGTACACCCTTCATTGGTCTTAAAAGAGGTAACTTTAGACATAAGACTTTAAACGAAGGTTGAAGCTGGAAATTATTTATTTATTTAATTTTTGTATATTTAACGGAGATTATTTGGTAGCTCAGCTATATAGTGTCGAATTACAGGATGGTGGTGAATAATAAATTTGAAGGGATGTGGAAGGAAGCGGTCAAGTCCCGAAACGCAGTGAAGTGCCTCAATGAAGCAGTTGGGCGCTGCACGTTGAATTCAATGGGAGTTGCAATAAATACTTCATGTGTTTACTCAGCTCAGTATTTGTGTCTGCGTTACTAGCACGAAGGAGCAGTGCATATGATGACTTATCTAGTTTCTTAAATTATTAAATACCCATTCATTTATTCTCTGTAAATGTATTTCGATTTTTTTGTTTAGTTATTCATAACCAGTTAAGTGGTTATCTGGTAACCGAACCCAACGCTTCTGCCTGTAGAACTTGATCCACTTCAAAACGTTATCCTCTGCATCAATTTGTTTACCCCATCGCGAGTAGGACTACTTGTTCTTCCAGCAAGAACTTCCTGTTATATGCGTTATCAGTAAATCTGTCAGCGCTGTGACATGTACATTTGTCTAACGACATTTTATGATTTAAAGTTAATTGGACGTGTCTTTTGTACTGAAACCCAGAAGTGGAGAGTAATTAAGGTGGAGTAATTGATGCGTCAAGAAAAGGCTTAATATGCAGGGCATAGTAGAGAAGTCTTTGAGAGAAAATTATAATACTGGGTGTTCAAAAAATCACAGTCTTCGAGCATTGCCAAGTATATGTTGCTACATAATCTCAATTGCATAGTGACTTATCGGACACACTGGAGAACAGTGTTTTATCGTCTTCCGTAAAATAAGTGGGTATATAAATAAGAGGAAGCATACTGTAATTCTTTGTCAGAGATTTCTGCTTGCAGTGATTGTCATTACGTAGCAACTGCCAGGTCAGTGATCTTAGCTGGATAGGATCGTAGTTATGAAACAGTGGGAGCGGGAAGACGTTCGAACAGGTGTAAGAACACGCCCGCCTCTTGGCTCCCTGTCACTGCTGTAACTCCCACCATATGACATAATTCAGCGCCTACAGTTTTCGTATATTCCACTCCTACATTTTGTTTATCTGAAGAGCTGTGCTGGGTTATTGCACGCTAGGTCATAAGTTCGCCGTCTCCCACACGCATGCCTGCAAGAATACGTTTATTATTTAGTACGGATGTGGTATTACTACTGTACAAGTAATACCCTGTAATCAAATCTTTCATTATTTTCACCATGCTTTGTGAAAATATATCTTTACTTCATTGTACATGGAGCTGCTTCTTCGTGATTTAAATTGTAAGCAACTACTCCATCAACTTTCATACAGTGTAATTTCCAGAGGCTCGAACATGCCA
Source organism: Zootermopsis nevadensis (assembly GCF_000696155.1). The sequence goes on along the minus strand of NW_019059987.1, from coordinate 144,056 downwards.
TTACCTGGTTTAGAATGCTTTTGTTATATTTGTGTCTTTCCGTAATGCAGGATGTATGTAATCATGACATAAGAATGATGTATGTAGTCTTGAAAGATGCAGTAAGGTCGTATTTGCCGAAAATAAATTGCTTCTTCACAACGTATATAACTGTCAGAGAAAAGAACATACGTGAATCAAATAGAGAATATTAATCCATGACAAACAACACCGACATATAGGCCTAGTGCAAGAAGGGATTATAGGCTGATAAACAACTACGAAAACTAGAAAAGCTACTCCATTTCAAGAATGTCCAGAACTGAACTATCGACGGAATATATTGCAGTAGTTGGTCGTTTCAATACAAACTACGCCAGTGACTAAATTTATGAAGTCACCAGTATCAATCACGTTTGTGTCCTTCAGTTTCCGAGACTGACTTCCCGGCGTATTGTTCCAGGCACACCAGTTACCATGTGGAGGTGCAGGGCAGCCTCAGCGCGCCCGGTGCAGGAAAACACCTCATAGCGTCTCGCTTCCGCCACGACGCCAGCTCCAAGCATCCACCTACTATCGTTACAGGTATGAAACTTGGCGTCATTGAAATGTGAGATTGAAAGCGAATTGGAACGGACGGGCTGAGGGAAAGGAAATTTCAAACTTATAACCGCACAACTTCGCAGAGGATAGCCAAACCAGTTGGTAAAGTAAAGTTTGTCCCACTATACGAAATGTAGGAGTTTGGAGTGAGAGGAGGTATAGCTCCTCTCTTCCTTGACCTCGGCACTAGATGGGGGTGAATGGTCAGCACCACGCCCCGGCCGGCTTTACCCCCGGGAAAGGACCCCGGTACCCATTGTAGAGGAGGCTGGGTGGGCCCCAGAGCCGGTCTGGACCCAGAGGCTAGAGGAAAAATCCTCTGCCCCCGTCGGGGATCGAACCCCGGTCGCCCAGCCCGTAGCTAGTCACTATACTGACTGAGCTATCCCGGCTCATGCCAAACCAGTTGGTCGTTTCGAAAATATGCGTCATAAAAATTGCCCATATTTTGCCAGCAGTGTCTTTTGGTTTATGTTTAACCCTTGGGTTGGGGGGGGTAGGATCAGCTGCAGTATAAAACCCTGCAGAAAGCTGGAAGGTCGCCTACCTACAATTATCCCCTCTCAGGAGGATCGCGGTATTTATCCATTGGTTGGTTAGCGTAAGTAATATTTTCTCCGTCCTATGTTCCACTGCTTAGACAAAGTATTTTCGGTATGAAGTTGCAACAGAACGGCCAAACAAAATGAGCAGCACAGGTACGTGAATCTTACTTGACCAGAGCTTTGGAAACACTTTGGTGTTGTCTTTCAGACCGGAAAGAACAATAATGAAATCACTAGGATGTGACGACTATTGTGCTTCCTACTCTGCAGGCGCGTCTTTTCACTACCGAGAGTCTCAGAAACAATCGGTATTTTGCAGCTACACATTTAAGAAGTATTTCATTTTTACTCTTAACTTCCATATGGGAATCGTTCTTTAGTTATGTCTTATTAATGTGCCGTGCATTAAATGATGAGTTTGGTAAAGAAAAGCCCTTTTTCTATACGTCAGTATGGCATGAAAATATTTACGACTGTATGACTTTCATTGGTGCAATTTTTTGGAAAATGCAGTGGGAATGGCAACAGATCAAAAGTATATTCACAGAGCTTAAATGAGAAGAAAGTGAGGGGAAAAGTTGAAAATAGCGTGTTTCCAATCTCGAGTGCTGGATTCTTTTTACCTGGGACGAGTTAACTACTGCGCTACATTTTTTTTACATTATTTGTAATAAATATTACGGCGATGTTGTACGTACATCAAAATGACAGCGAAAGAGTGATGTATTTCCAGAGTGTCATGCAGTATCTGTATCTCCCTCACTTCCTCCTAGTTTGGAAACATCCGCCTTTCGCTGTCATGTTAACCTGGCAAAATCTCCTTAACTTTGAAGTGCTGATATTTAGAGTGTAGCGCTGTAACTACTTGTTGAAGATAAAATGTTCCAGCTCTTTAGATTGGAAACGCTCCATTTCCAACAACGTTTCCCTCATATTTTGCCAAATAATAGCGTTCTCGTACGACTTGGAACTCTCGGGACACTCTGTATATGGTACACATCAACAGCTGTTTCTGTCATGGCTGCCTCTAGTTGCAGGTGCGGGAGACTCTGGTGGCGCAGAAAGAGCAGAACCAAGTACAGAGGTCCGTGGTGGCGTTGGCCTGCAGTGAGCATCTTCGTTACTTATTCCGAGGTCCATGATTGGGTCAGTGTAGATAAGGATGACGCTCAGCGGAGTGATACAACACCGTGCCATGTGACGCGGCGTGCTCGTATTGTAGGAACTGACCAACTCTGTTACAATTCTGATTCCTCACTCTACAGCAAAATGCCTGTCGGTATGTAAATTAAATCGATCACCGTGTGTTTGCTAAGCATCCGCTCCCAAATGTGTAATCTCTGATAGTAAAATAACCTTTAAATAGGGATGTAATGGCAAATACGTTTATTGGCATTATTAATCAGTTTAGTCTTTAATTGCATGTTATTTTAAGTGATCGCTTTTGTGGTTAAGATGCATTACAAGGCAGACGCTATCTTTCCGCAAGTCTCAAGATTACAGTCGCGGACTATACCTGAAGTTGTTATATCTTAACCTCAAAAATAAAGCATATTATGTTCTGTTTGCCGTGCTTATGGCAGAAACAGTTACTACTACTAGTCTACAAGTCTTATAACTTTAAAGGTTTTTTAATGGTGGTAATTGTGTTAATTGGTCTGTTATGTATTATCTGCTAACTAACTAACTCCACGGTGCAGGGTCCTTGTTGAGAAGCCGATAGTTGTTCAGCTAATAAAGAAATTCCCTACTTTTTATGGAACTCTCAGGTTCCTTACCATGTTCACAAGAACTCACTGTTAGTCCATACTGTAAGCCAGTTGAATCTAATCCAGCCTTTTTCTCAGATCTAGTTTACGATATCTTCATATATGCCGAGATATTCCAAGTGTCATCCCTTCAGGCTTTTCAACCGGAGTTTTGTATGGATTTCTCATTCTTAACATGCATGCTACGTGCGCTTCTCATCTTATTTTCTGTGATTTCTTCATCCTGATAATATTTGACAAGTAATATAATAAATACACTCGTAAGAGGTTTATAAATGAGTGAAAAGGTGCTTTGAAATTGCTTGTCTAAATAACTGAAGACAATGCAAGTGTAGCTGCAGTTTGGCTTGGACATCCCTGTAGTATGGGGACTTATTTAAATCCACAGTTACTGTATGATACATTTTAAATAAAACTTTTAATTGTAATGAAGACTTTATGTAGCCACTTTGGAAGCTTTGATTAATGGACGACTGAAAATGTGTCAACGTACGTATTGTTAATTGTTTCAGGATTTGAAAACTCGGCTCTGAAGATGAGCTTCTCCCTGTCCTCGCTGCAGCGCTCTAGTGGCAGTCTAGAGAGTCCTGAGCACGCGAGACTACGGGCAGAGAGGCCATACAACAGTCTCACGAAGAAACCACGGTATGAGACCAGTCAAAGTGTCTCGCGGTCCTGAAGTGCTAATTATTTTGTTTAAACTGGCCAATGTCAGTACATAAATATTTGTTGGCCAAGACAAAAAAATCCCTTCTGTTTGCATCAGTAACTTAGAACGTGGGTGCGGAACCATCATTTTTTGACATATTTTGCACAGATTTTTTGTTTCAGAGTAATAGTAATTACAAAGTTTGATGCCATCAGAAACTTAATTTCTTTTCATCACGTATCTCCCCACCATCCATATCTATCACTGCCATAAACTAGATTTGCCAGCGCAATATCTCAATTTCATTCTTAGCTGCGGGTTTACTTCTGTCCCGACACGCGCAACGACTTACGCGTCTCTGTTGTACAAAGTCGTTGATTTTTATGTTAATGTCTGTCAAAAAATTGCTGCGTTTCAATTATCCTGCAACGTACAGCTGGAATATGAATTAAATGTGGTTTTGAGGTTCTCGCAGTGGTAAGGATATCAGGGTTGGTACTCACCGCGTGGACTCGTAGGTAAATACGAACATTTCAGAGAAACGTGCCGTATCCTTTAGCACCGAAGATGGAGACGGTTTATTGAATGTACTTACCAAGTCTACACAGGATCAGTATTGGCACGAATAAAATGTTTCCTTTTTAATATCTCACAGGAAAGATCCTGAGCTGGATGCCTGGCGTCGGTCGTGGGGTTACAGCGTTGAGAACAAGGATGAGTTCTGGGCGGCGCTAAAGCCAGACTACTACTATCTTATGGACAATAACCTCATTGAGAGCTGCAAGGTGAGTTATAAGAAACAATAATGTTATATATTTGTTTGAACTGCACAAGAATCGTAAGTACTTCATTGTATCAGAAGGGAAATGTACAAGTTTTGTGCGATATAATTGTACAAGAAACAGTAAAACCAGTCGAAAGGTGTGATAGTAGGCTGTAAATGAATGAATTTACTACAGCTGCTGTATGTTCCCGAGCATTTACTTTAATTTATAACAAACTTATTAATAAAGTCTTCTCGGGCTATCAGCCGTGTCAGCTGGCGATCAACTGCTAACGTTTTGAGGACCGTCTCTGTCCTTATTTTCAAGGCTGTTGACTGTGTAGTTCACGCTACGAGCCACACAGTCGACAGCGTTGAGAATGAGGACAGAGATGGTCCTCGAAACGTCGGCGGTTGATCACCTACTGACACGGCCCGAGTAGACTTTATTAATGAAAGCTGCCGTGAAAGCTTCACATCATATATAACAAACTTGCTGCAAGATGTCATTCTGTTTGTATGTACATCGCTCTGTGCGGTGTGATTTTCTTTGAAAAGTCAGTTGTTTACTTGACTCTTCAAAGAATAGCCCACTTTTTCTTTGTGCATGCGGGCACAAATTATAGTTAATGGTTAAGAAAAATGTCTCCTTTAATGAGAAAATTCATCTTGTTTTATCAGTGACATTTTTAATCTTTAGTTTCACATGTTTTGCTTCTTCACTTCATGTTTTTATGTACAGATTTTTTTACAGCAAGCGCTAGAAATGACGTTATTGTTTTAGCCATCTTTAGGTCTCAATCATTTGATGTTTGTTAAATTTGTGCTTTAAGAAAATTCTTTGATTTTATCGAGCGTGCATCTGACCATCTAAGCACATGCACGGTTTTACCCTTACCTTCTTAAATATAATAGAGTGTTTAAGTATAAATTTGACAGAGTGATAGCATTCCGGAAAGCACGCCTTTATGATATGCTAATGTTTCAGGAGGCAAGTGGTGAACTTTCTTGGGATGAGAAGGATGTAACAGCAGCTTCCTACACCTGGAGCTTCAGTGAATTCCTCAAACAGTTCTCTGAACTCTATTCTTGGCTCAATAGCATTCAAGAGGCTGTGTATGGAAAGGAAGAGAATGTCATTGACAGGAGTCTCAGGGTTGTAAGTGTTATGTAATTGTAGTTTTAGTTCAAAACTACATTCTACATTAAACCACTTGTTCTTCTTTGGCGCTACAGCCCGATGTGAGCCTCGGCCACCTCAACGACCCTCCACCATCTGTTTCTGTCTCGCGCCACCATCCTCCAGTGTCTGCGTCCCAACACTCTTGCGTCCTCCTCGACTCCATCTACCATCTGAGCCACAGTCGGTCCCTCTCTCTTTGTCCTCCAGGATTGCTGTCAATGATTTTCTTCGCTGGGTCACTGTCGTCCATCCTAGCAACATGACCTGCCCACCTTAGTCTAGCGGATCTAATAATACTCGTGACGATAGGTTCTTTGTAGATTAAATACAATTCTGTATTGTATCTCCTTCGCCATTGACCGTTTTCACCCACTGGCCCAAATTGGTCTTCGCACGACCTTTCTTTCAAACCCATCAGTGATAACGGTTATCATATTTTGTTAAGGTCCATGTCTCAGATGCATACATTAAGAGGGGCCTTATCAGTGTTTTGTAGATCTGCAATTTTGTTGGCCGAGATAGTAACCGTGAACGCAAAAGTGTCGACGGCCCAAAATATGCCCTGTTTGCCATCATAAGCCGCATTCTGATCTCTTCGGAACAATTGTTATCATGCGTTACTGTAGATCCAACATATTTAAAACTGTCTACTCTCTCAAAATTATAACTAAAAGAAAGAAGAGATGTACGCTCTCTTTGTGGGTTGTATCTGAGAATTCATCATACAAACACAGAATTCTTTTAGCATAGTATAATGACTATGCTACAGGCTGGAGTACCTGGGTTTATTTCCCAACGTGGCAAGACTCGTATCTTTGCCACAATGTTCGGACTGGCTCCGGGCCCCACCCAGCATCCTTTACGGCAGGTACCGGTGATTTATCACGTGTAAAGCAGCTGGGGCATGAAGCCAAGCACTGTCTTCCATCTAATGTTGAGACTAAGAATGTGTGAAGCCATATCACCGCTCAGCAGTACGTCGTCATGGTGTGGTCTTAATTCAGCACCAGGGGCAAGTTTGTTTTGAACCCTCCTGTGTTGGCTCATTCTCTTGACTTGTCTGGTGTTATAAAAGTTGCTAAGAATTTGATAGGTAAATAATTTTTGGTTTTATCTGTAAATAAATTTGAAAGGGACTTAAGCCCATTGAATTTAGAATCTGATGTGTTTAAAAATTATAATTAATTAATTACTAACCATGCTGTCAGTGTTTAAAATCATGTGGGGCTAAATGTATAAGGTGATCAGTAATTCAATAATTGGAAAGCGTTTACAAGGAAGTGGTCTTTGGCTTAATTTAAAATTCTTTTCCAGTATTTGCCTTCAGGGACTGAGGAAAACAACAAGAAACCTCTTTGTCTAGTCTCTGGGCTTAGATTTGAGACTGGTACCTCAGAGTCCTCTGATAAAGCCGTAGTTCTGACCACTTAAATGTAACATCGAGAGACTGACCGTTGAATTTCGTGTTTGTACGCTCTAGAGTCACGTGGAGGATATGCAGCACAAGGTATATCGACGCAAATTGTTCAATGACCAGGCAAACAGACTCTTACGTCGATGTCCAGACATGCGTGATGAAGTTATGTGGAGGATGGCTCGCCTCAACTCCAAATGGGAGATGCTGGAGCAAGCCATTACCCCGTGCAAGAGCAACCCGGGCCAGCTGGACGTGTGTACAGGTAACGAGGGACGTTTTAAGATTAGTAGCAAAGACTGGGGTCAAAGTTGGGACTGCAATTAGTGGATAGCATAATAGCCCAGTGTTCAAAACGTCCCATGTTTGTCTTTAAATATGAGAGGGTAGGATACATACGCTACAATCGTCTAGTGACATGGTCGATGTAGCACACTTCATGCATTGTACCGTTGTGATGAAGTGCTTTGAGAAATTGTAAGTAGGATGTATGAAGAGAAGAATAGATGCATTTTCGATCTGGTTATAGGCTGTTTATTAATGTGACCGGCCCTGGAATTTTTATGAAAATGCAGGCGTTGCCTTTTATCCACCTGCACCTCATTATAAAAGGGGCTCTGGTCACATAGAAAGCAGTTGAAAACACAGATGAAATAGTTCTTTTATGTAAGACTAATAATTGTTAAAAATGTTCAGCTTTTCGTAGTAAAGGATTGTACATATATGTACATTCCATTGTACGTTTTAAATGGAAAGTCTACTATTTATATGCTCCTTCAAGGGATTTGAAAGAGGCAGAAGCAGGAAAGAAACAAGTGTGATGTAATTTGACACTGGAACTGTTTTGAGATTTGAATCGCAGTTTCGCAAATCTTTATTTAAAAGCCTTTTTGTGTGACATTTAATATTTTGTTTTGAACAGTGGATTTTTCTGTGCAGATGTGGAACATGAAGTGAAGTGTCTGAGAAAGTGGATCCGGGATATGGAGTCGCGCCTGCAGCCGCTGGACTTCCGCGTCGGGGACGGTTGGAGCCTTCAGGAACTGGAAGAGAAAGCTTGGGAACACATGGTGAGTGCACCGTGCCTTTCGACGAATATTCTTCAAACCTTTGCAGTTCGGTTTCACTAAAACTGCTGGCGTGTCGTTAGCACTCTTGCTTTATGTTCACGAGTCGTCAGGTTTGAATTCTGGCCGGGAGATCGGCTGTCGTCAGTGGGGTATTTTGTGTTTTCCACAAGTTTTCCATCCTTTTACTGGGGTAATACCCCACTATGTCCCATCCTGTACAATTCTCTGTTGTTAATAATCCTGTAATTTGACAGTGTGTACCTTATAAAGCATCGGTAAGTAAAGTAAAAGGTCGGTAGGTCCGCTGTCATCTTCAGATGCCATCACGATCTGATGTGATGCCACTGGACTGCAAAGGTTTTGTTGTGGTTTGCGAGTAAACTGTATTTGTGTGGTAATGTGTCCGTCGCGAATGGTAAGAATTTCTTAGTATGGCAGAAAAGTAGGCAGAAAAGAACTAATGTGTTTTTTCTATGTAAGAAAATTACATCTGTAATGTTGACCTTGAAACTTTGGAAGGGAAGGAGACGTTGAGGAGTCTATGGAAAGCGAAGAAGAGCGGCTGTTGAGGTTGAGAGGTGAAGGAAGAAAGTTTTTTAGCCACCACATAATTAGCATAAGGGGTGATGAAACAGGATTTTAGGTGTCGAAAGATTCGAAAAGGAGGTTCGGCAGCGAGTGTTTGATAAGAGAAGTGGTTGCACGGCAGTCTTGAGGGGAAAAGAGGTGGGACCTCGTGATTGAAGTCACGGGGTGTTTAGTCCTGGGAAGGACAAAGGGCTTTTCTTCCAGCCTCTGCGTCGAGACTTGCTCCGGGGCCGGCCAGCGGGTAATGACGATCCACTCTCCAAGGCAAAGCGCAACTGGGGCATGTCGCTGGGTCTTGCCATCCAATGCTCAGGTCAAGGATGAACAGGAGCTACACCGTTTCCCATCAATTGCGCGCAGTGGGACGGCTTTACTTTAGTTTAGTGTCTTTATCACTTCCACCACATCCAGTAATTTCTGCAGCTCTGTAAGTTTGAATTGTTTTATGGGCGTAGAGTTGCAAACAGACCGCAGTCATGCATGTACAGGCCCGTCACAGTACACATGTCAGTGCAAGGGTGAATTGAAGCTGAGCTTGAAATCTTTGAAGTCTTGTATTAAACTCAGGAAGATGGCTTCGGAAACATGCGCAATGTCAGAAACAGAATTTTGTGATGAAGCGTAAGCCATCACTGTATGAGATTTGAAGTTTTCACAGTAGTATGAATATACATATATAAAACATCAACTAAATTGCATGAAATTGTTTAATTATCAACTTAAGTTGCCCTAATATGGCATTAAGGCCGCATTTGTACTACAGAAAATGAGCCGCGGCTGAAACACCAAGATAATTTAATGTTAATTTCTTCTGGGACGCAATGTATGTGGCAAGGAAGAAGAAGAACAAAAGTGGTATTCATGTTTAAATTATGAGAAATTTAAATTCACTTCTTATTTTTTGTATATTCTTTTGCCTCCTCGCTAAAAACCAAAAGGTTAAAAAGTTTGCTTGTTGTTTTGCTCATCAGTGAAGCTCGTTCCATATCGTGAACACAGTTTTGTACAGTACGAGGCCGTCTGTTATTCCGACTGGAAGCCGAGAGAGTCTTTGCGTACCTCTGAAAAAGATGTCTTTGTCGAAAACAATGAACTCCTGTGAAGGTCACAGTCTTTCTTCTTAACAACGTCTCCTCCCACTGCAGTCAAATAATTTGGATGTCTTGAAGTGAGATGATGGCAGGCTTGTTACGGCCGTTGACCCCCTCATTCATGGTGGTTGGCAAATTAGACGAGCAGTGCCCGGCCAAGTACAGGGCTCTGTGTAGATCCACAGACTTTCTGGTACCCAAAATTGTCATTCGTAATAGAAAGTTTCGTTTTTCATGTTTTTATTCCAACATGGAGGCAAATCATGTGATCAAACAGATTAAAACATGCAGAAATGCAAATTTAGGAAAATAAAAGGGCAGAAACTACTCAACTCGCCATTATGTCCAACATCCGAGGATACAAAATTTCGTTCTGCACATCTTCGAAGGTCAAGTACAGCAGAACGAAATGTGTAGATGTGCTTTTCAGTTGATTACGGAATATGAACCATGGTCACCATTTGCAAGATTTCGACACGCCAGAAAAGATAGTGTGTACCGTTAAGGCCAGAGATAAAGAAGTACCCCTACAGGTAATTGTTTACCTACCTGCTCATCTGTGGCAAAGAAGTAGTCGCTTTCCGTGGAGGATTGCGTTATGTTATTGCTGTCTAAAATTGTTTGACAGCGTAACAATTTCGGATACGAACAATGCCCTTGGATTTAGGAAAAATAAAGTCAGAGAAGTCTTCTGTCAGCAGTGAAGAAATTGACTTGGCACCCTGTCAGATCGATTCACATTTCACTTAAGAGGGTTCTTTGTCACTACAAAATGGCGCTTGTTCGCGTTGAGACGGCTTTCAGATATGGAAGTTTCTGACTGCACATGTATTTAACGGAGCAGGCCTACCACGAGCAGCCGATAAGGGGCGGCACTTCAGCTTGGAGGATGTGCACAGTACTCGCAGCCCTTCGCCGTAAGACGCCATATTTCGAAACGTAACGAATTGGACGAATTCTTCGGTTTGACATAGACGAGGTGAAAAATGGTTAGAACTTGCGCAGAATTGTGTCCAGTGGCACGCCGCGAAGCCTCGGGTTGTACGACCAGGGTACTTTGGCCACAGATACCGAACGACACATTTCTGCTATGTCTTACGTATTCTTCAGGGTGAGGATGTTCACGCCCACCCCAGAAGACGGAGCGATACTTTTCTCCGAAACTTTGATGCGGTTCCAGATGGCGTCTGAGTTGGGAGAACCAGGCGACTGGTGAAATCTGAGGTTGTGACGGACAAGAATCCACGCCGAATAGATAATGGGCGGTGTTTGATAAGACAGTGCGTGGTTGTAGTTAAGTCGACTCTTGTAAATGACGGGTAATTTGTTGGGAGTTGAGAGGCATTTGTTTGCGAACACTCTGCATATCACTTGTACTGACATGAGAAGTCAGATTACGAAGTGGGAGCAGTTTGGAATGAATAGAATCATTATAGTAGACTGTCTTCATTTAGCAAGGCTCATGCCGCATTCTCGAAAGCACTTTATTCATATTAAACGCATGAGTAGACCCCTTGACAGTTCATTAAGAGAGGAGGAATGACCCTGAAATGGAGACGCTTGAAAGTAGCTTTTATAAGAAGTATAAAATAAACTTGTCAATTTCGATATGTTTACTCTCTGTGCTGTTGGCACATACACGCTGGATAATCTCGAATCCTAATTAGGGAAATAAGTATTTTCTTCGTCTCTGGACACGTCTGTTAATCGATACCAACGCATGAAATGAAGTTTTTATTCGCATGAATTATTTGTTGCTTTCGGCTGGTGTAAAATTTTCCGCTTAAATATCAAAACTGATTAAGGAAAAGTTAAAAAAGGAAAAGGCAATTTTATATTTTATTTATCATCCGAAGTAACGTTGACAGAATTTAAAAGATGGCGGATGTAAACATTATGAACCTTCCCTAATAAGCATCCAATAGCTGTTAGATTCTTTTGAGTAGCGATAATACAGACGTGCATTTCGGATGACTGCTCCGTACGTAATGTTGTGTTGGTTGCGGATAGACCAGGCGCAGAGTGGGTTCCATTGGTGGACCGTGTAATAAAGCCACAGATTTCGTTTGTGAGCGAGTGATGATGATTTTGCATGAATGGGAAATAAACGGGGGGCTGGGCCTCGAACTCTGACATACTTCGTAGAAGATGATTTCGTTGGCCAGAAGACCAACAGACCAGCATCGGGGTCTTTGTACCGTTGTGTGCGAAAATAATTGAACATCGTTCTGCACATGCTCCTAGCATATAATACGATTTCCATGCATGGCAGTCTTAAGATATTTTGCATATGCCTAATTTGTTCCACGACTGGCAAAATCTTGAGTCGCTGCGAGCACCAAACCGAAACTAATGTTTAAAAATGGAATTGGAACACTAATTAAGAAGTGAGTGGCTGGTTTTAGTACACTTCCAGCAATTTAGACGCCGTTTTATGAAATAACACCTGTTCATAGTTTCCTGTAAGCAGCTGCCGGTCATGTGGATTTTTTAGAGGTTAATTGCTGTGCTGACGAAATAAGAAATCACGAAAAATCCCCTTATAGGAAAACGTAGAACATGCCATACTTAATATTGTAGCCGGGTCTCATGAACATTCACATTGACATTTTCGGTACCACACACAACGAAACTGGAGCCTTGCCATCCTCTAAACAATGAGACATCGGAGGTATTTTTTTTCGAGGATGAAGCCGACTGGAGCATGCAGGTATATTTTTAAAATTGCTCGAGAAAAAGACTGATAACCCGGAACATTCGACAGCCTAATCCTTGGTGGCAGATGATGTTGGTTTGTGTCAAATGTGTAAAAAGAAGCAGGGTGGTACGTTTTATTGTAAACAGGATACACGGGAATGTCAGCATCCAAAGTTGCGGCTAGATCACGGGAACAAGTAACTTTAATGGCCGTTTCTGTTCGCTTTTTTCCTTTTTAAAGGCTAACTTGCAGCTCTAGTTAACTGGTTTTCATTGAACTAACGGGACAAGTCTCTTGATAATCGTGACGATGACAGCTATAGGGTGCTTTACAAATCGCAGTCTAGTTTGCTACTGAATGTTGAATGTGTATTGGTGCATTCATCTCTTTCTGAGCCTTGATTGAGCCGTAAGTTGGATATATAGGGGAGATCGGGGCTGGTTGTACAATATTTAATTTTTGTGTATGTTTTAAACCATGGAGTCGTGATCAGAATCCTCATTTATTAAGGGGCTTCGAGGTAGGTCCTGTCTACATAACATGGAAACCGTATGCCCTGATTAAGGAGTTTTTTTGTTTTTGTTCAACCCCTCCAATAAAATTGTGGTACGTTACTTTAAAAAGGCATTGACATATTTAATCCTCATCTTCATTTTCTCAAGTGGCTACTTCGAAGGCCGAGGAAGATATGGGAGGATAACATTAAGACGGATCTTGGGGAGATGGGTTGTGAAGATGGTATGCGGATGGAAATGGCTCGTGATGGTGTCTATTGGTGTTGGAGCTTTGGGTCCTGTTACCACAGTTTTAATTAGAATTTTTATGCGTGAATGTGGCGGAAATGTAAGCTGGTATTGCCAGGTTAGATGGGCTGATAGGTTGATCGTCTCTTTATTCTGCGGTGATAGATGGGTCGCTCGCCAGATGGCGTGTTAAAGTGGAAGTGCCTGATCGCCATGACACGCTCTGTCATGTAGTAGACGTTCTTCTGGTGTGGAGAGTTATACGCCTTGATCTTTATTGACTGTGACATCTCAGTTGTTTTGCGCCAGACTTTCCCTCTTTGATAATGAGGTCTGAATATAAGAACGTTGCTTAAACAAAATTCGTTCCCATTTCGCTTTGTTGTTTACGTTTTCAAACGAGTTTATTTATTTATTACGAAAGAACAAGTGAACGACTTCAAATAAACAGATAATACTAAATTCTTGTATGAGGCTTAAGTTGTAAGTCTGAATAAGAAAGATTCAAGTTGCCTGTACAACATAAGACATATTCATGATTTCATGTTTGCTTACTCTTGATTTAAATTCGATTGGACCTTATTCTGCTGTTCTGCAAAAGCATGTTTTGGAGGAATAGAGGTAAAATACGAAAGGAATTAAAGGGAAAGATGGAAGACTATGAAGAAGAAATAGCTTTTTTTTTAGGTGCAACACACGTTATTGCCACGTGCCTGTTTCCGAAGAAGCATTAACACACGTTGACGATTTGAAATTTCTCGAAAGTTGCAGGTTGAAAGGCAGAACTTTACCGACAGTTCGTAGACTCTGCCGATAAAAATCTGCATTCTGAACAAGACCACATTCTTTACACTGATATTTTCCAGCGGACTTTTGTTTCAAAATTCTGTATTCATTTCTTGTCTCATCTGTCCTAGTCAAATGCCAAATCCGCCTGTGTTGGAGTTGAACAAATAATTACAAGAGCTGCTTCAGAGACCTAGGCATATATGAGAGGATAATATTAAAGTGTATGTTAGAGAAGATGAATAAATAATGGGAACAGTCGCTGTGGTGGAAAGCGAAGTGTAAGCATGTCATCCCGAAGCTGAGAGTTCGACGAAACAGGTTCTTCCCGAATGACTGCTGCTAAATCCGTCTGCTACTGTTTGCTGTTGCTTTCCTATGGGTTCAGCCATCGCATCCTTACAAGAATATAACCAAAACGCTTCTTCTAATCCAGTGGCCCACAACACAAAACAAAGATGTAGAAGTATTTTAGGACATCTTGTAGTGTTGTATCTTTTGACAAAGTTTCTGTAAGGTGGGGTCAGTTTGCTACCCCTTTTGTTCGAAGCTTTCCCCCATTATGTCCACCACCAGTTCGGCCGTTGCCTTGGGTCTTCGTTTTTTTTTCCTGTAAATTTTTATTAATTCTTCTTCTACGTCCCATTAAGCGGCCTTAGGTTTTATCTATGACAAAAACTGGAAAGCAGGCTCACGTCTGTGTTTTTACTTAACGGCTCGCCATGTTAAGTGCCGACCTTCACAGCTTTCTCGTTGTTGGTACGAACTCTGGAACATTAAGTTCCCGTTAAGAAAGAGTACTTACTGAAGCGTGCTTTTTCCAGTTCTTGAGCGAAACACGTTGAAAAACAACGTTTACATTCTTCACCAAATTATTAGGGCGAAAAAATGGATGAGAATGACAAGGAGATGGCGTGTAGCACGTGTGAGATGAGATGAGAAGTTGATGATGCAGAGGTGCTGTCGGGAAACCTGACAGGCAGATATGAAGGGCCATCTTAGGCGGAGATTGGAGGATGTTATTAAAATGTAATGAATTATGTTTGAGGGTGTGGACTGGATTGATCCGACTCAGTGTCAGGGTAAGTGGTGGGCGTTATGAAGACGGTGATGAATTTTTGGGTTTCATAATTATGGAACCCAAAAATTAATTACCTCTCCTATTATAATAGGAGAGGTAATTCAAGTAGCTGAACGACTCTCAGATTTTCAAGAAAGGCTCTACTCCACGCACTACTACACTGATGACCTCTACTGGCGTCGAATGAATGCCGAAGAGAGTTTAAGAACCGCGTTGCACGGAACAGTGATTTGTGGACCTGAGTTTCCCTGTACAATGAAGTATAAATCAAGAGGCAACCTTTCTTCTGAATAAATGTGTTTTTAAAGTATTTTCCTGTCAATGTCACCGGCGAGTGGGAGGAATGGCTCTTGGCTCTAGGCGCTAGGCGCAGCACCAGTCATGTCCTTCTTCGTCAGCGGGATGTGGAGGACTGATAAGAGGGCGTGGGACGCTCTGCATGTTGACGACGCTGTTTGACACATACGTAGCCGAACGCGGAGTGAGGTGGCGAGAGTTGAACTTAAAATGCTTTGAGATTCTTTCGTATGACTAATTAGTTTAGTATGGACTTCATTTTACGGTGGGTTATATAGGATTTAGTAAGTAGAGAAAGGTGCCTCAAGTGGAAGCATAAATCATTCTACTTGAACAGTCCTAAAACCATTTGTTATTGTGTCCGAATATCGTAACAATAAAAGACGTATCATGACGAAGAGATGAACCCTGTCTTCTTTTCCTCGCTTAATGACATCGTGTAATTGAATAGGGTTATCTGCTTGTAACATGACTGTGCCTAATGCGGTAAAGTGATGACTACGCAGTATGTGAACTAGCTGGTGCAGGAAGGAAACTGGTTCATCACAACTTCCATATAATCTGCTTTTAAGTACGCGTGCAATCTTCTAATACTTTGAAGTACCGATGGTGAAAATATGTCATGTGCGGTCTGGTAGAGTTTACCGACGTTTCAGAGCTGTTTGCTGCCTCAGTCATCAGGACCAGCACTTTCGAAACGTCGGTACATTTGTGCCAGACACGTCTTCATACTGGCGCCCTGAGAACCTCTAATCTCGCACGGTGAAGTGTCGTCTGTTCGTGGTACATAGTTTTTTTTATTCCAAATCAAAATTGCAAGAGTCACATCGTTTAAACCCTGTAGAAGTAAAAGCGAAGGTTGGTAACAGATGGTCCGTGGCCACCAGGGTTGATACAAATGCTCGCTTCTCACTTGAACCTGTTGTAGAAAGTCAAGCCGAGTCTGGTCCAAGAGAAATTCTTTCTACGGGTCATGTACAGTGAATTAATTGAAGCCATTATCTTCTCCTTCAGCTTTCACGGATTAAGCCATTTTGCCTGTTTCATTTCCTACTGTGAAGTTATGGAACTCGTATGAGTCCTTCCTGTATACACTTTGTGGGTCTTCTTGGACCGAGGATCGGGCTGTCTCCATAGGACACCCGTAGAATTATTCGTCTGTTTGTTGACGTTTGGACCGCCATCTGCTAAACTCCTACGCATACAATGCCCTCATGAGAATATTTCGAGATAATGCCTATGCACTGTGTGATGTCATTCGTATATTTGCAGATGATATCATTGTGGCCAGTTGACCCCTTCACTCCTCGTCATCAACAAAGAATCCGGTACCCCAACTTGTACTGGTTTTATATTATAGGTCTTAGACCTTTGAAACACGAAGCCCGTCTAGGTAATATTTAAAAATACATATCTTCAATTGAGAAGCCGAGAGGAAAAAGATTCTGGGGGTAAAATTCGAGGTTACTGTGTTAAAGCAGGTGCTCCATGCATTTGTCAGTGATTTAAAGTAATAATTAAAGGACATACGTAGAGAAATCTGTGGTTGTGAAGATGAGCAGTTTCCGTTGAAGTAGGTTATGTCCATGTCGCATGAAAATCAAATTGTTTCTTGTATGAGTGTTGAAAACATGCATAAACTTACGTACGTGTTAAGGCACTCCTGATTCACATTGAATCCGATCCACGTAATTTTAGTATCCACTTGAATATCTCCTCTTCTAAAAGCTCTGACCTTGCATGTGGTACTTGCAAATAATTTCCCACCAAAATTTTGTAGGAATTTCTTATTGCTTGCATGTGGTTGCCGTGCTCTTCTGTAAACTTCAGTATACTTCCTGCTCTAACAGACTCCTCCCCTCTTTCAAGTAGGTACGACAGATGGACGTGTTTCGCTGGGTTCCTACAAACGTATCGTTTGTGTTCTCAGGTTGGTGTGTAATTTGCCTTATCACTGTGGTCCCTTCCGCCCTCATGTATAATTTCCCTCACCCACCATGCTGACATCAGGTCAACAGCCTGGGTACTCTGGTATGAGTCATTTGGTTACGTTTGTAGCCACACAAATGAAATACGGAATTCCGCCCTGTATGTTTTAACAACGAAGTGCTTTACGTACGGACAATGACAGGTTCCAGAAGCAGAACGTCGTGCTCAAATGGACGTTATTCTGTCGGTGTTTGTTGAACGTTTTTACAGCATGTTTAGCGAGAAAGTATAAAACGTAAACCACATGAATACTTCACGCTTCTGAAGGTGGTGTGAGCGTGTCTTGTCGGATTTTGAATCCAGTTGGAGTAGCTGTATAATTTCTTCTTCGTAAAACATTTTAGTGATGTTATAGGATTTGAGACTTTCGCGGCGAATACAATCAATAAAATCTTCTAGGGCAATCAGCCGCGTCAACTGGTTTACTACGGTAACCAGTTGACGCGGCTGATTGCCCGAGAAGATTTTATTGATTTTAGTGATGTGTTGTTTGGGCTATTGCTATACTCCACTATTTATTTCGTTAAGTGTTCAAGAAATCGAAAGAAAATACGTTCGCAAATTTTTTTACATCTTTTTCTTAAATTATGTTTCCTTTATGTTGTCCGTACGATGATACAAGATTGGAAAGGTGTACTCCATGGAGTATACTTATGTGTCACGGGTGTTCTTCACGCATGTCACTTGCTCTAATGTCATTCGAAGTCACAGTTAAGCAACAATGTGTTGCGTCTGTCCTTAGGCAATTGTTGCACTCCTATGACCCAAGTTTATTTTTGCGCCTAATTGTCCCAGTAATGACCTCGGTTCCATTGGTGCGCTTCTGTGACCTCTGGTCATGGGGATTGCCTACCTTACAGGGAAACCGTAACAGATATACGAAAGAGTAATATGTGGCGTTCTTCGCCAACGCTGGATCGTGAAGAAAATATAAAGTTTACGCGGGCGGGACGACGCCTTAATTAATTTTCTTCTTTCTTTCATGCTTTAAAATGGCAGCCAGTTTCAGGCAGGTAGTAAATTATCAATTCTCTCGTAGGATCTCCGATTACAGGCAAACGGGATCAGTAAACGCTTTCTTCAGTTTCGTATCGTGCATATATTTATTGAGCAGTCTGTGCTGCTGAGGGTAACTTGCCGGGGGCTCCAGGTATCACGTCCCAGCCCTGATGTCGCCGTTGCCTGAGTCCTATGACCCACATCCGGAACGAATCCTTCGAATGTAGATTGTCTGAACGTGATGCACCGCCATTTTTTGGTAACGTAGCCTGAAAGCTTCATGTAGCTGAAGAAACGGGTTGCCTCCGGGAAATCCTATTTTCAACACGTCTCTTTTTATTTGCTGCTCAGCTGTTTTATTATGGGTACATTTGTATATCGTGCAAAATTTCGAGATTTTTTGGGTGTAAATTATGTGTTTTTTCATATGAACTTGAACGATGAAGTACTACAAAAAGGCTGGATCTATCAGAATTCAATCACAGCAGTCAAATTCTCCCAACAAATTCTGTTCGAATCTGTTAAATGCAGAAAGACTATTATAATGAGAGATTTTTTTTCGTATTGTCCAAATGCTCGGACAATTCTTTGCTGCTGTCACGTACTTCTCAGTGGACTGAGTTCATCATAATCATGCACTATTCTTATCCGAATCATTAAGGTTGTCGGCTGAATTTTATGTATTAAGAACTGTGACAACTACCACGGGTTGTGATGCGCGTTGTTGCTACCAGCAACAGTTGGGGTGTACTTTACCAGTAAGTGGCAGGAAGGCGATGCGCGTTAGATAGGGAGTAATTGCTGTCCAGAACGTAATCGCTAGTGTCAAGTGCGGTCGAAGGGGGAACGTGCGTAGATCTACGCCCGTCGCCGTATCAGAATGATTGGTGATTTATGTGGAGTTGCAGACACATGGTTTGTACTGCACGTGGAATATAGGGTCATCAGATGTAGGAGGATGACATGGACAGAGCATGAAGCAAGCATGGGGGAAATGGGAAATGCGTGAAAGGGAAACATCACTCGGAAAACCGAGGTGTAGATGAGTGGATAATATTAAAAAGAATCCTATGGAAATATGGTTTTGGAATATGGATTGGATTATTGTTGCTTGGAATGGCGACCGGCAGTGGGTTCTCTGGCCTGCTTTCTCGAATGTACACTTCGCAATTTCAGCTTCTAGTGCCGTCAACAAAGCACAAAATTGTTACTGATTTTTTAACGTCCTTCGAGAATGCGATCTAAACCCGGCCTTCTCGGTATGCGGTATATCGAAATGTCATCGAGCCACATATCTTTATTACGTTCCATTTACGTACGTATAATTGCACCCACAATTTATATGAAATGTTAAATTTTGCAGGTTAATGATGAAATTTATATTTTCTCTAAACTTTATAAGGTCGATTCTCGGTTTTGGTTCACGTTTTTTCAACATGAGATGTACAGGTGAACATATACTGAGTTATACCACGTGTAGGCCCTAGAACAAGACTGGATATATTGGCGAAGTGACATTCCCGGCCCCGCAGGGAATCGAATCACGATCATCCAACCGGTAGCAAGTCAGTTCACTAACTGAGTTGTCCCAGCTCGTAAAAGAAAGTCTTATTGATTTGGAATTCTTTCTGTATTTCTGAAGGCTGAAGGGAATAGAAACGTTTGAAAACGCTGACTTGAGTGTTTGTAGGTAATTACCTACATGATACTAACTTTCAGTCCCTGTGGGTGGTTGTTTTGTTGGGTTACAAGTGCATCTATACTGTCAGTCCACGGTTATCAAAGAAGTGCACGTTGCTTTCCGTTGGTGATCGTGTTTAAATGGGAATTCTTTTCAAAGGCGATTGCACCGAATTTCGTACTGGATTCGACAGTATGATATGAATTGAAGTGAGTCATTTGATCTGTAAGTGGGATCGGATTAATGGAGAGCCAGAGTCATGTGACTGTGAATACTCCCTTTTCACTGGCACGTCGTGAAGTCGTGACTTGGAGTTTTTCTGCCTTATTTTACTCTTCGCTTACGTGACATTTTTACCGAGTAAATTTACCTTTCGTGGTATCGTGATTTGACTTGTGTTCTGGAAGTGTTAGCTTCGTATCCAGGGTCCGTAGTTGTGGTCATTATTCGGTCGTTGGAAGACGGGGGAATGGTAAATTTTGAGAACATACACAATTTGTTGTGTGCCATCAATTTCACGCAAAACCTGTCTGCGTTTGGTTGGACTGTTCTGTGCTGCGTCCTGTTTCCGTTTGTGTGCAGCCATTCCTCCATAATAAGCGTATTAACTTATGGAGGTCATTCGTCATGAAAGCTCGCTCTACCCTTGTATTTCTATACACCCCATTCAGGTCACGGATTGGTTACCGGTCATCGTGACTGACATTTTTTTTTATTATTTTCCTCAGTGTGTCTCTTCCGTCTTGAAATGGCTTCATGTACAACCGTGCAAGTTGGTTAGATTTTTTACCCGTGTGTTTTGTATTTGTAGGATATCCAATACGAATCTCGGCCAATATAAAAATTAATCCCCGCCAGTGTCTTGGTTTTTCTCAGTCACTCCAGCCAGACGGATGCCAGGGTGGTACATTGAAACAGTCACGTCAGCTCCAGTCTGTCAAGGTCACTGAAAGAGAGCAATGTTCTTCCACTCTGCATATCCACTGCACTTAGTGCAATGCTGTTAAAACCTGCGTTGTATCCTCCAGTCGTCCTTCTAATACGCCATGACAACCTTCCAGATGTTTGTTTACTCATTCCATCTTGTTCTGTGTACTTCAAACAGTATCGTTATGTAATTACTGAAAAAAGTTACTAGTTGGCCTGCGATCTGATTTATAACTATCCAAACTGTGAAGGCGTCAGGTAATTGTTTACGTCACCTTGTGGAAAATGTCCCGTGAAAATTGTATCCGTATTTTATGTCATGTATCGCTTTATTATTAATTTACTGCACTTGAAAATCCTCATAAAGTTAGATTCGACCTTCGTATCCAATAGGAATTGTATTGGGCCGATACAAACCGAAACAAAATTTGCCCGGCAGGTTTAATGCAGTCATCATCCTTTTGGTAATGTAGGCAGCGGGACAGGCATTGATCCCTGTTGTGCCTTCCTTTTATATCTGTCGTGCATACGACGCGTAGAAATTACAAAGTCGTGACAAGGGGCGAAGCATTCAGAAAAGAGAACGTTTTGTTAGTGCCTTTCAAGTTTCATACGAAGAGTACGAAAGATTACTGACATTATAAAAATATATTATGACCAAAGTAGGATGAAACGAAATAAATGAATAAATAAATGTTTTGGCACTGTTGAATTGGCAGGTAATGTATAGAATAAGGCGAGGGAATGTATTTATAAAAATTAGTTTACATGGAGCTAACCGATGATCTCCATCTATAACAGAGGTTGAAATTGCACCTCTGCTCACCTCCGTGTGTTGATGGGATGTTGTCTGATTACAGTAACAACTTTACCTTATTATTTCAGTAGGCAGCATTTGAAATCAAATTAGTTATAACTTCATTTCATGCACTTGAATAATGTGCTCGTTTCTGTGAGGGATTATCTGTGCTTATAGGAGACAGCCAGAAGAGCACTCGCGTCAAAACAACTTTATTAACACCAGGCGTCATAACTAGCAAAGTGTTAACTGACAGCCATCACGCTCCGCTCAGTACAAACTGTTTCTGCAGTGTGCTTATATAATTAGCAGAAGTTGAAAATTCTTGGTAATTGTGTACATAACTGGAAAGCAAACTGTGAATTTGCATCCTAAGTAATCACCACGTACAGAGAGGGCCGAGGAGTCTGTACGAAGACACGTAGTTCTCGAGTGCATGTACACCGCACTTCTGTGGTTACTGCTTCTCTCTTATATTCTGTGAATGCAAGGATCAACATATGAAACGAGTTGTACGGACAAAATCTTGGCGAGTTTCCTCATTTCGACCAGGGAAATGCTAAAACCCTGGTCATCATGCCGTTTTATTCGTTCTTCGTGTCCTTTCCTTTCGAAGGAGACTGTGGGTGAGCATTTGGAGCAGTGCGCAACCAAGTGGCCCGCGACGTTTAGAATCCGGGTTGTTTCTATAAATTTGACAATAATTAATGAAGTATCAGAGCGTAACGGCAGCGAGATCTTTTCCTGTCTTACTTTGTCCGCGCGTTTTGTTCAATCCGAATAGAATTAGACGGGTGATTTATTGGCAATATCAGGCGGAAATTACAATGCGAATTCTTCTTTGTGTTGTCGATGTTGGTCTCTTCTGTTGTAACATGGGCTTGTCGGTAGACACCGACATTTATGAGGAACATACCACCTCTAGCTTCATGGTTGAGGATCGACGTTGATATCTATGTATAACATCGCAACGGGTTACAATCTGTGAGACCATCACCAACAACTTCACCGTCGTGAGAACCTTAGAATGTTACAAGCAGAGCCCGTGTTCCATGTTTAACGACTCAGCGTCAGCTGTCATGGCGTAGTGGTGACTGGCACGAGAGTAACATTGCATTTCAAAGAATCCTTGGAGTGTTTTAATCAGGTTTCCCATGTTTCATGAAATGCTGTTGCAGAAATTTTGTTCATGTTGTCATGGTTCACTGTGGTTCAGTGCACTGCAATGTTAGTCGTGTCTGGATATCATTCGACGTATTTAGTAGCAACGAGTGACTTAATATTGAACAAATAAAATGTAATACCACGTATAATTGATTTATTTTCCATGTTGCAATAATGAAAAGGTGACACTTGCTGGAAAAAAAACTCTCTTGCACGAAATCCTGATATCTTAGTTGGAAAATACATTTCCTTCGTTTTGTGAACCCTACGATTGTTAACCATGCCCGCCACTGCATCCGACTCGAAGCAGTCGAAAACATTACTATTTTAAGTTCTATTTTAGCATATACTTGCCATCTACTCCAAGTTTTTCCATATGGTCTGTTTGTTCTGTTTTTCCGATCAACATTTCGTATTCATTTCTTATCTCCACGCATGCTGTATGTCTCGTCATCATCGTCCGTCTTAATTGTATCACTCTAATATTTATTGAAGAGTGCCAATATGTGATCTCCTCCTCCTTGTTACTGTGGCTCCATTATTCCATTAGCTCCATATTCGATTTATCAGTTCTTCGCTTTGACTCTGCGATTGTATAATGATCTAATAATTGTTTGTTCCTTTGTTGCAGGTAAGTGTATCGACAGCCTTCGATTGATGGGGGTATTCGTTACGCTGAAATAACTAGTAAGTTGCGTATGATTACTGATAGATATGAGATGTTTATTGTGGATTTTGCGTAACAAAGGAATTCAAAGATACTATTATCATAGATATTTTCCAACAACGCACTGCGTTTAGATTTGCTTACGTAACACATTTTCTACGTAATTGAAAGTATTTATGGTGTGGCATGCAGAAAACGCAGGGCTAGGAATTACATTCGTTTCTTGTGTTCAAAGCTAACAGTCCCCTGTTCTTGTCATTATCTTCACAAATAAGGAACGCGTGTCTTAGGGTTTTCTTGGCGTTCCTAGAGTCGGTGTTCCTCGAAAAAATGTCTCCCGGGCACAAGAGACCTAGTCAGTGCACATTGTATTGTTCGACAGTCGTGCATGTGTGAAAATTGTTTAATTGAAATGTAAATTAGAAATCTAACCCATATTATTAACCTGGAACGTAATGTAAATACAGGCAAGAATAGTTATACTTTTCCATGAATTAAATAATTCCATTTGGGATAGCGTAACCTCGGGATTCGATTTTCAGGCTTTATGGTAGCAATAGTGATTTGTGTATCTGATAGCGAATGGGTTAAAACAGGATGCAGTGGTGAGCTTTAGGGAGAACCAGATTTAGGTTATATGACAATATTAAGATAGGTCGTGTATT
Organism: Zootermopsis nevadensis; assembly: GCF_000696155.1. The sequence continues at coordinate 119,906 of NW_019059987.1, read as the reverse complement.
GACTGGATGAAACTGATTTAATCTCATGAATACGGTAACGAACGTTTGGGTCACATAAGACATTTCTCTAGTATCCGCGTGACTAATAGCTTCTCAGGAACAATTGTTTTCCATGGAGTTAGTTAAACTCACGACAGGTTACAGCGATCCTTTTTAAATAGTCGTAGCTAAACGAAACACACGTCAGGACCACAGGAATCTGCTAACAGCTGCCAGATACACCGGAGCCTTACCTAGCTTGTAAGAAGCCAGAGAGCAAGACTGCTGTGGGAAAGTCTTCCTTGTTCAATTCTTCAGCTTTGCTGCAGTATCTTGAAGAATGTAGTCATTACTGCATGAATTCACTTCACTGGCAACATTTCTTGGGGTATATTCGAATCTTTCGTTTCGTTTCTCTTAGTTACAATGTAATGTTTGTTCAATTGAGAGTGTATTAAAAAATGCAGATTTGGCGTGGTCTTCTGTGCATTGTATTTATTCCGGGAATCATTTGGCCAGTCGATTCAAAAGCCTTCGTTTATTCAGGTGTGAGGATGTCGCTCTAAACGTGTATTTGGGAGGTGTCTGCTTCGTATCTCGGCTAGGTTACCGATACTGTTTCTCCTGACCTAGGTTTCTCGTACTTTCCCACATTGAATTTTGTGACGTGCTTTGAAAGAAGTCTCCATGGTATTCGACAGACTTTTTGCTTGCAAGTCGTGGCTTTAAGGTGGATTTCGTCTGCGTTGTTGCGCCATATTTTATATTAGAATTTACAAGCGTATCAGAGGTGCTTGCTGCCACCGTCATCAGGGCGATCGCCCAGTGTTTTGAAAGTTTCAGTTATTAACAAACAGACGGGCACCCACTGACTCGTGCGTGGTCTGTACTGATTCTCCCTTTGTTCCTAAAAATTTCTTGAGGTGTAAGTACGAAGTGTAAGAGAATAAATGCTTCTTGCGGTGACTGTAGCAGAGAGTATAAACCGCAACCCCGCCCCATGTAAGCTGAACCCACGCTCGCCATAAACATCGAGCAAGAAATATGTGCTCAAACACACATCGTAGGCTTGCAGGTAACCACAAGCCATACCAGCTCAGTTATTATGCCCCGGTATAGATACAAGTAACCGCCTTTAAAATATTTCCCTCCGCAAAGAACTGTTGTTACTTTAAGGCACGTTTACTGGGTATTTTGAACGTTGTTACAACCCGCAGGTAGGATCTATTGTTCTCGGTTGCGGTGTTCAGTTGAGTGTTTGCTGAAGTTTGTTGGCTGTGTCCGGAGCAAAGTTGCGATGTCACCAAACAAGATAACGAAGTGACGATGATTGATTTTGGCGCCGTGTATACTCGTCGAATGAAACGTTGGCTTTTACCGACGAGTCTACACGGCGCCAAGACATAGAAGAACATCATCTTCACCGCTGTCGGTAAGAAAAAAATGTTACTCTTCGCAGGGAAGAGCTGTGTGGGACTTTTTTTGGGGGGGGGGGGGAATGTGTTGAACAGCGTTTTGGTCTGAAAGTGTCTAGGAAAGAGGCCTCTTGGCTATGTGTAGGGGTGGTTGGACCATTCACAAAGTTGAAACGCACTAGAATTGTTACGCTATGCATATATCGCCTTTCTTTACTTTGTGTTGTGCTTAAAGCCGGTGTTTGTTTCTTACGAAGGGAAACCTGTCACGTGATAACGTGATCGATCGTGCATAAGTATGATGTATTGATTTGTCTCGGTAGACGAATTGTGCTTTGTCTTTTAGGTTATAAACTGTTCTTTTATATCTCTTTGCTTCAAAAATGACGTCGTGTACGATAATTATATTTCTTTTCCAGTCCCGTATTATTCTGGCGTTTTTATGCCAAAGTCATGCCATATTGGAATGTTCAGAAAGCCATCTGCTGCAAGATACAAACATATTCACTTAGGCGATGTTATGCACTGTTGAGTAGGGCACAAGACACAGATGATCACTGAACCGGCTTGTGCTTCCCTGATAAATGGTTCCTTTCCATCACAAATTGTTTAATGTGTGCGTTATGAGCCATCTGTGCAGTTGGGCCACTCTTGCAGAAACTGTATCACACAAATCAAACTGTTCGTACTGTGTGTTCTGCTTTATGAGTGGAAGAAGTAAATTCATTGGTCAGTAACTGTAAAATATTGCTCGTCCCTTTGTCTGACTGCGTCTTTGAAAAGGAGTCGTAAATCAAGAGCGATTTCCCGAGAGAAACAGTGATGTTATAAGCTGTTCTGTTGTTGAAAAATCTTGCGTTAAACGTTTCATAGATAAATAAAATGTTCTCGGGCAATCAGCCGCCTTAACTGGTTATCGTAGTAAACCGACGTTTTGAGAACAAACTCTGTCCGCATCTTCAGGGTTCTGAACCCTATTACGGTAACCAGTTAACGCGGCTGATTGCACGAGAAGATTTTATTGATTGTACTCGCCGCGAAAGTCTCAAATCCTTTATTTCATAGATAGTTTCTAACGTCTGTATGTGACGAATATCTAAGGTGTCATATCCCAAGTTGTGGAAGATGGTTTTATATTCAATTATCGGGATTAGAAGACGAAAATGAATTATAAAAACAATATCCGTGTTTAATAATTTCTATGTCAAAGCGTGAAGACCTTTGACTTGGTCTGAAAGTAAACCACGGGCCGGTCTCTGGTACTCCAAGTGTTAAGAGACTCTAATGGAAACATTCCATCACGCTCTGCTGTTGTTAGTTTTTCATTAACTTCTTTCTGTGCCCATCCTGTCATCCGTCTTTCATTCCACTTTTACACGATAGTCTATAGGTTTCCAGAATGCGACGCCGAGGAGAATATTTAGACCTGAGAGAGAGGTGAGAAATGAGAAAAGCACACAGAGCTTTAATCGGAATACACAAGGAAACTGACCACGAAGGAAACTAGGCATAGATGACGAGATAATATTAAACGTGGTTTGTAATGTGAGTTTGTTGATTGATTCATCTGGCTTCGAATAGGGTTAATGGCGAGCTTTTATTGAAGAACATGCATATCTCTTGTTTCAGTAACACCTTCCTGTGTTCGGGGCAGACAGGAGATGAATTCCTTTTTTTTTTAACGAGATCTTTATATAAAAAATATGAAACCAGATTTGAACTTCTGATGTTGGGAATTTAAGATTTCATTTGCAAGATAGTATGTTGTGTACTGAAGTACGTGTTGTTACGTTTACGTAGAGATTCTCAATTCAAGGTTTTTGTGCATGCATGCATTCAACGCTTTTGTCAAGAGAGGAACACGGTATATAAAAGGATATGGAAGTCCTTATTCTAAGAGATTGATTAGAGAATTGAGTTTTAAGCTGAAGCTGAAAATGGTTGTCTTCTGGGTTGTAGCGCCGTGTAGTCTGGTAGAAGTTTACCGACGTATCAGAGGTGCTTCCATGATCCGGGCGATGAGTCCA
>NW_019059987.1:64182-116458 GCF_000696155.1 Zootermopsis nevadensis | reverse complement strand
ATTTTCGTACTCACCGCCGTGAGAACTCTAAATTTTACTGACCTAACGTCGTGGCAGAGTGGTTATGACTACTCCTTCGTATCTGGAAGGTCCCGGGTTCAAAGCGCGACCCAGAGACCGACTCTCCTGACTGGACTTTTGTGGTTTTCTTCAGTTCCTCCAGGCAAATGCCGGCATAGTACGTAAAATTAGGTCACGAATTTTTCCTCCCACATCCTTTGCAATTCATTTATTCACTATCATCCTTTCATTTGATGCTCTATAGTTTGAGCTACTAAAAAGCGTTGTTAAATAAACTATAAATAAATTCAAATTCTACCGACTTTTCAGCTGGTGGAAGAAAGATCGAAACAGCATAAACATAATTTTTGATGTTGATTTGTGGAAGTGTTTGTCCTTGAGGAAAGGGCTGAAGAACAAAGGGATACATCGCACGCATACTTTCTGCGAATGAACCTTGTAGGATACCTGAGAGAATTTTAACATCGAAACCGGTTCGTCGGAGGGTTGCAGAAGATTCTATAAGACAGGAGGGAGTCCGGACGGACCAAGGGCATGCAGACCCAGTGGATGCTGACACTGTGACTCTTCCAGAATCATTCGAAACCCATAAATGCAAAACGCGGAGTTACTTATTGTTGATGCAGGTGGGACGTATAGTTACCATTGGGCTCGAAATGGTAAAATACCCTCATAATCGCTCATTGTCTCTGCCACTCGATGAATTTCGTTTAAATTATTTCCACCACAGAAATTAGATGCACGATTTTCTCATGATATACGGAAACCAGGTGTTGTAGCTTGGTTTCTTGCCGGAGTTGCTTTTCGTCTTGTTCTCTTTTCCCCTTCTCATTAGTTCCTGGTTGTCTGTGTCTTTCATGCGAAGCCTTGAGGTCGATTGAAGTCAAAAGGTGAATAGAAATTCTTGAGCTGTGTTCTATCCAGAAACGTGGTCGAGAATGAGTTGAGGGTATTGAAGCACCGCTTTTTAAAACGTATGCAAAGTTCTGTAGCGTTTTTGTGCATTGACCGCATCGGGCGTGACCCGAGAAACCATACAGCCTCTTATCTGCTCAGCTGTTGTTCGCCACTCACACAGGCAGGAATCACTGTCTGTCGTCCTACATGTAGTCACTTGCCTCTTGTTGGGAACCGCTGACAGTTACAGAGATGATAACTTGTGAATTTTGTTGTGGTTGTAGGCATAGAAAAATACAAGATAAATATTTTCAGATGTTAATGAATCGGTAAAGACCCATGTAATAGTAAATTCCTAAATAGATAGACTCACAAAGATGTCTTCAGACTGCACTGGAAATTGATTCCTATCCCGTCCGTCAGGGGAGCACATGTTGTGAAAATGGCTTCTTCACAGGAAAACTTTACATGTAGTGGTTCTGGCCCCTCTGGTCACCCGACCTTAAACCACGTGCTTTTTTATTTCGAGGCTGTGTGTTGGGTGTCAGGTCTGTGCCAGAGTTGCCAACAGATATTCCTGAATTACAAGGCAGGATCACTAAAATAGTGGCATGAATTATCAGGGACAAACTGGGATAGATGTGGGAAGAAATGAAGTGTCGAAGTCTGTCTTGTGACTCGTGTGGATCATAGGACACTTTCAGGTATATATTTTTTGCCTCATCATTTATAAATGCCAAGTCTGATTTATTGTTATTCTTTGGTGCATTTACTTTCTGAATTCCATTGGGGTACTGTAAACAAAAGATATGCCATTACTTCTGGCTGGAGGCGTCCATTCAGGTCCAGGGTTTCTGGTGGTCAATGAGACATCGGATCACTTCCAAACTACTGTTTTTTAATAATAATAATCATCATCATCACACATCATTCTAAAGACGCTGTCGTAAAATATATAGTCATCTCTAATAATAAAATTATATAATACATGTAGCACTTGCTAAAAACAATATGTATCCCGGAAATAGCTTCTGCCCTATTTACCTTAGGGACAAGGTCTGTCTCGGGTACATGGAAGTACATACCCCATAAAGTGGTGAAGAGATGGGATAATAATTTGTTAGAGACGCACAAATTTCCTTAGTAGTTTCTATTCCTTTGTTTATGTTAATGATCATAATTGAATGAGACTGGGGCGGGCCAACAAGTTGCCTGGGCCCTTCCTTGCTACATGATTATTATCTTGATTGTGAGAGGAGTGCAGATTTGCGGAATGTACTCGGGAGCTTTCCGCTGTCAGTGGTAATAAGAGGTGTACTTTCACCGGAGAGTGTTAACGGTTTTCGTAGATTGGAACAATAATAACAACGAGGACCACTTAATTACACGACCTGGTCGCAAGAAACTGTAATTGCTTTGTGATCTGCTTGCACTTACTGTTTCGATTACGTGTTTATCCCCCCGTCGGTCTATAATAAGTAGGGCTGAGATCACGACTTTTTGACGATTCAGAAGAACTGATTTACGAATACAAATTTTAATTCTCACGTATGTATTAAATTATTACGTTTCGCCACTTCCCCATTTGCTTTGGGAGGGGGCGGGGAGTAACATTGTGTTATTCGTGGGTTATTTAACGACTTTTTAAATGTATACCTAAGTTACTTTTGGTGGAATGATGACTGATGATGAACTGTAAAGAATCGGCAAGGAAGCGTCTGTTTTAAGGATATCTGCCTGCGTCTGAGGTTAAATCGGTCCATAAAGTGACTGGCGTTCTGGACAACATGAGTACGATTTGGATTCTTAGTATGAAGATTTCTGTCTTCTGGGTTGTTGCGCTGTGTAGTCTGGTCGATGTTAACCAATATTTCAGAGGTCATACTGCCTCCATCATCAGGGTGATATCGTTGGTAAACATCGACCAGACTACACAGCGCAACAACCCAGAAGACAGAAATCTTGATGGTCACGATTCCCTCTGCAAGGACAGTTTCTTGATCATGTGCTTTTGTGGGCTGATCACACGGATTCATGAGCCAGGATGTGTTTATTATTGGTTTGAGCTGACATCGGGCTGTATTCGCGTGATACCAACATTACGCCAAAACTTCCCCAAATAAATAAAGTTTTAGAGGCCATGTAAAACGAACCATGTGTACAGTCAGTATACGCTGTGGTGAATGTCTCACTGACATCTTTCCAAACAAACAACTCCGGCTTGTATAGTGTTTTTAGGATGTATATGGAGCAGAAGTAAACATAGTTGAGGAACAAAGGGTCAGATGATGTGCGTAGTTGATCACATGACGGTACACACAAACGTAGTAAGTGCGGGCAATATCCAGCGTGAATCTCGCTTAAAAGTGCTTCCTCACATCTTGTCCAATAGGAAGCCAGCCAGATATAGCTTCCCAGCTGATGTTTGTTGACTGTGATTCACACACGTGCTGAATAGACAACAAACGATTTTGACGATATATCACAAATTTCTGGGTATTCCATGATGGCAGAATGTACTGTCAGGTTTGGTTTGGAGAAATCCTCATTTGAAGAGTAAAAGCCCAATGAAAAGCAACTTAAAATCTAATGCACATGGGCGGGTATAATATAATTAACCCGTGTGCCATGAGGCGTGAGAATCAACCTGTTTCTCTGGCATAGTGAAACTGGTCCAGTTTTATGCATCCTTCGACCCCAGGTGTACGTGTTTCACTAAACGGAAAGGCTCGCTGCTTTCGTTTCTGCCTGAACCTTTTATGCACCGACACGCCCTTAAAAGGCTTTATCGATATGTTCATGAACTTAGAACATGTTAATTGATTGTATCTCCATGTGTTCACTTTCGTTTATTATAAGGAGGAAATTGCATTATACCAGAGTGTATTTGTAAAGAACCATGATATGTATCTACATAGTGACTTTTGAATTTTATGGAGCTTGAGGTGGGCGGACGCATTTGTGATTGGGGTTAAGTTAGTTCAAACAGGGACAGACAAATTGCGAGTTGTGTACGTGTAGACTGTGCCTTTCCCCGTATAATACACATTCTGCTAGTGTTCGTTATGTGGGTGAATGAGTTTAGATCGTTAAGAGCGCGGGAACTTCCAAACTTTCTAAATAATTTCGCGTTTAAAGTTGTGTTGGTTAGAACGTAAATAAATCATCTTATATAACCTATTAATTTGGAATGTCATCGGCAAGTCACTGTTAAGAATTTTACGTTAACTTTTTGAACTTCACAAATGTTGCTATGGGCTAAGTAATGTGAGTCGTGCTTTTTTGCATCAGCAGTTTCCGATTAACTGTTTGATTATGACGCACGTTGAGTTAAGCAACAGCCACGAAATCACCACGAAAGAGGCTGATCAGCGCAATTGTTACAGAAGCCAATGCACGGCTTGATGGATGGCCCATGTGGGAAGCAGAGTTCATTTTGTGTCTTAACCAGGTCTCCTTTATACGAATTTCTCATCTCCCCATGCGTTCTGCATGCCTCGTCCATCTCATATCTGGATCGATAATCCTAATAACTAAAGATGGCTGTCTTCTTGGGTGTAGTTGTTTGCAGTTTTCTCCGGCCTCCAGCATCCTTGTGTCCGAGTAGTTTCCTCGGCGTCCTGATCTCTGACACCGTGGACATGTGTTATTCTTTCAACGTAAGGGTCCAGGTTTCACGCCCATACACCGCAACAAATTCTTCTGTGGTTTTACATTTTTTTTAGTGGCAGCCGGGGGAGAACCTTTCCCCGAATTTAATGTGCTCTTAAATGTCTTCGTGAATTTAATTTTTATCCGTTACCGCCTTTCTCATTGCCCGCAATTTCGGATGTTAAGGCGAATACAGTTCCAGAAGAAATAAGTTTACTTTGTAAGGGGGACTACTTTTTCTGAAACCTCTATTTCACAGGGCAATTTTTTACTTTATTTTAGCTGACTTGTGATCCGTAACGTTGACCTTCATTACTGATCGAAACCAAATCGGGAACGTGTAGATGAAGTTTCCAGGAATTCCTGTCGGCGTTCATCGTTCTGATGACAACGTCCGGGCCGATGTTTCCTCTCAGTCTCCACGAGGCAATTATCCGTGACGTCACATCCGTGATTTTCTGCCCAGAGCTATCGTTTGATGTGCCAGATCTGTTTATCAAGAGCGCAAATAGGATTTAATGTCTCGAGGCGTCGGAGACATTTCAAGTCTTGTTAGGGGGTTGCGGTTGTTTCTTACTTTTTCTTTGTCTGTACATTTATAAAAATTGGAAGTGAAAGTGATTTGTACCCACAGGGGAGCCTCACAGAATGGGGCTTTCAGTGTTAGTTGGTTTCAGTGCAGAAATATTTTCTTGAAGCAAGAGAGATATTGCAATGTTGATAACAGGAAGTAGATACATTCTCTGCAGTAGTAGACCTTTCTGTCCTACTTTTCCAGTCATATAATTGCTGTCCCTGTCACAAATACCCTTCGGGAAACGTATGCAAAATATCAACATTTCTTCATTCAAATTGCCGACCATCACTTCGAATAAGAGTATGAAGGAGGTCTGTCGTATTTTTAGTTTTGCCCGATATTTTGGCATTTGAGCAGTAAACCTATGCAGCTTGCATTTATCGCAAGCAAGAGACCGTGAAAATGTATGTAACGGTATATTTATCTGCTGTTCAATATCTTCATTCTCCAACTTCCCGTGGTAAGAACAGAACTTAATGTACACCTTCGCAATGGTACGTAAGTTAATGCAGCATCAGCTCAGGAGAAATTTGATGATCCTGTTTCCTGGTGATTTACGACATTAACAATTTTTTGTATTTATAATAACAATGAATTGGTCTTTCTAGAGAGTTACAAGGGCGAAATTAAGTTTTCAGAAATAAATTAGAACTGTCCTTAAAAGGACATGTGATTTAAACAGTTGTTTGTGCGCGAGACGCATTGGTCTCCCTAATAATCTCTTGAATGACTCGACGTTATGGAGACCGATTTCCGTGTGTTTCCAGTTCTTTGTCGATCTCATTTTCTATCTGTATTCCTCCACAGCGTACAGCAGGACATGAAACTCGCGGTCCGCGGGCCCCATGCGATGTTCTTCGTTATTATACAACATGTGCCATATTTAATGAATTTCAGTTTCAAAGCCTTTCGAGTTAGTACATATGCACAGATTTTTATATTTTGATAAAGTCAGGCAGAAATGTTTTCCAGCAGAATTCATACTTGTGTCTGTTTGTGGGAAAACGAAGGAGCGACACACATGTCTTAAGCTTAAGCTTTAAATTGTTAAAATTTAGGCGTTTATGGTTTTCTCCACTCATTTGATGGGCCCCAGAGGAGCTCGCCTGTATTTAAGCGACGCGTAGCAGACATTGAGTTTGATATGGCTATTCTGCATTTACGGTGGAATTAATGAAATCTGCCGCCGGAAATTAACTAACTTGACTAAATGTAGACTATTATTACATGAAGAAAAATAAAGATGATTAAGGTGGTCGCCCTGATGATGGAAGCGGCAAGCACCTAAACTGTGTCGGCTAAGTCGTATCGGACTACATGGCGAAAACCCTCAGAAAGAAGAAAGTGTTCATTTTGGAACACCGAGAAAGACGTGGGAGGATAACATTAATATGCATCTTAGGAAGATAAATTGAAGGATTAGATGATGTTGATGGTTTCTACGTTTGCTTTGTACTAGATTAAAAATTATCTTTGAGATAGATGATTCTTCATCGTTTGTTAGTGTATGTGTGATTTGTTATGATTTAGTTCTCGTTAGTAATAATTTGTTTTAATTAATTATCGTTGTTTTATTATTATGCCGCTGGATACTACCATGCATTAAAATAAGACTGTCTGCGATAGGATGTTGAAGTCTGGAAGGGTTGGTACTTGTTCATTGTCTCGCGTTGAAGCCATCAGAAGTTTCAATTTCTTAAAATGCAGGCTTTAGCTAGTGAAACAGTGGAGCCAATTCTTTATACCCACTTCAGCCTGCATCAACTGAGGGAATGAAGTATGACAAGTTGTGTTGAAGTGGAAATAGCAAAGTGGATTTAATTACACGTGGCAGCCCAGCAAAAATGTGTCAGTTCTTTCTTCTAAAGATACGAGTAAACAATGCCTTAAAAAGAATTATCCAGGTGAATTATAAAAGGTAAACAAAGGCTTTCTTGCTGGGCAATTAATTTTGCGGTGCTTTCACTATTGTGCTGCATGGAAAAGTTTTTTTGTTGTTGTTAGAGAAATTTGTGACTTTCGTAAACTTGTTTTGTTTTACTGTGTCTTTGTTTGTGTAATGCCTAGTGCTCACATCTGTCATTTGATGTGATTACCAGTTGAGATAAGATGAACGCATTTAGGTTTGCTCGTGTTGAACCATTAGTTTCTGGTCTGACTGGACTGTTTTCACATTTTAAAATCCGTTCTATATTTTATAACTTATTTTTGCTTTCGTTACACGTACTGGAACAATTACAAAGTAAATTAATATTTATACTTCTGACCAATGATGGCTGGCATTATATTTTGGCATCATTTTACCCTATAGTAGTAAGTCTGGCGTCTTACTGTAGTATGAATTAAAATTAAATTTCAATTTACGTCTCCTCGTTTACAAGTTACGTTTTTATAACGTTACATACCAGCAATTTTCAGGCACTTTTCTCTTGCATGTGATTAAAGTGATCGCTTTTTTTTCCTGTGTTTATCGCTTTCGATATAATTGTAAACCAGAAAATTACAGTTCCTAGTAGTCGGTAAGATATAACGTAACTGTATTCAGAAGAAATCGAAGAACAAATGAAGGAATTTCGATTCTTCTATTTCGTAACCAGTGAAATGTCACGTAGAATGTCTTATCGTATACTTCGCTCACCCTTCTTTCTCACAAGATAACACGAAAGTAACCCCGTCATATAATTGAAACGATGTGAGTGGAGTTCAGCCAAAAATTATTTTTTTTGCGCACTGGGTAAGGGGACGCTTGAAAATTTTAAAGTAGTCCGAAAAGGTTCGGCTCTTTTTTTAGACCTCGCTCCTCTTTAAGTACCCCGTTCCCTGCTCCGTTGTTGTAAGGCGCAAAGAGATTGTATCGCCAGGGAGTGTAATTTGGTAGAAACCATGTTTATTGGGAGAAGTGAGTGTTTGTGGGTGGGTGGGGTATACGCCTGGGTAGGAGGACAATGGCGCGCTGTTAGCAGTTGGCGGCGTGGCAGTGAGCGTGCTATCCGATGCTCAGTTGAATTCAGAGTCTCGTCGCGTGTGGTTGTGTCGAGTTCGCCCGGTAACCGGCACGTGCAGATTCGCTCGTCGTCATGTGAAGTGGCTCTCAGTATACCATTGTGCCTTTTAGCCTTTCCGTCCCCAGTTTTTTAAGCGCAATATTATTAAGTATTAGCCTGTAGTTACCTCAGTTTTCACAAGTGATTTTAAGTACACGTGCAGTTACCGTCCTCGTCTGACATCTGTTGCCAGATTATTTTGACTGCTTAAGCCATAAAAGCAATAAACTATTTCGGCTAAAATAAAGTGTTAATACATCTTACTGCCAGGAGAAAGAAGACTTGTGTTTTAAGTGCAATTAAATAAATAAAAGAACGTGTGACATATGGTTTACACGTTTGGATATTTTTCAGCTGTGTCATTCGTGTCTGTACGCATTGGGGGGAAAACTTTGAACTGTTTAAAGTGGCATCTGAAGACAATGTTTTTGAACTATACAAATTCTTCCAGCGTTGTGATTTCTCATCTGGTTGTGAAGTAACCTTATATGGATGGATAGGTAAGAGCCAAGTAATGTTTCCGTTGGTCCATATACTCAATAAAGGTGTTTGCCGGTAACTTCATTAGTGCCGCCATCTGCTTCTTTACGATTGACGCTTGAAAGGAGTAAGTGATTACATTGATTTCAAATAGCTTCTGGTTATATCCCAGTAGGTGTATATATAGCAAGGGCAAGCAGAATTTGCCCTTGTTGAAGGAAAGTACCTTCACATAATTCGTAACCTGTTTGTTGAAACTTTTAATTTCATAAACTTATTTCAAATGCGAAGCTACTCTCAGCTTCTTAAGACTTCCTCTGCTCAGTGGAGGAAGTTGAAGTTTCTCGTACGGAGAACGGTATCTTTTATCGCCTGTGCTCCAGAAATCTGTCTGTAGAGCAACTTTTAAGGAAGACGATCAAACATTTCTGTAACTCGTGGTTTATATCTGGAAAGTGGCACTAATGAATACGATACTGTTATCTTTGATCAATATTGATGCGTCATGGAAATATCTCGTGTGTCCAGATAGCGTTATTTACTCAGTAACTTATACCCAGCCGCGTTTGAAACTACGTTCGGAATTTGTAAACTTACAACTGTTTGCTTGGCAGGTAAGTTTGCGTTGCTGTGTCCGAATTGATGTGATAAGTTTTAGAATTTTTCATGGGAAATAGGGTTTATGGACCGGCTTCTCACAGTTTCCCTACCTTCTACAATGCTGTCTGCATAATATAGTGTGTTAATAAGAGGCTTTAAAGTTTAAAGTTCTGTGAAAAAGAAGTTGTAGCACTTACAAAGATGTCGAAACTTTGGATGTTGAAGTTGCTTTCCGATTTAAATATTCCTGTTTTTCGCAAGCAGATTTTTCTATCATCACACGTTTTCATTAGTGATATTATATGCGCCATTATGTGGTAGGTAATGAGTCTGTTTAATTCGTTATTAAAATCACTCGGGGACGCCAGGAAGCCAGTTAAATACTTCACAAGCAAAGTGGGGAAGGAATTAGGTAGTTCTGTGCAAATACAATGAGAACAGGTAAACGAGAAATCTATTAGGTCCAGACAAAGGAAAGTATGCATTATTGCATTATATTAATATAATTATTCAGTCATTTAGAGAGTGGGAAATGTCAGCACTCGGCGAAAGAAATGCAATCCTTAATTGAAGTCAATGGCTGCAACTTGCGTTGGCGTTTGAATCATGCCCAGCTGAGGGACTGACCTTCCAGTAACGCTGTAAGCATACGCGTGGTAAAAGGAGTAAGCCACGTCTCTGATAGGGAAACCCGTAGATTAATATTACCAATCCAGAACTAAAACACCGATTGTAGCCCTCTGGGTTCTGACGCCATGTCGTTTTATAGGTGGTTAACCACGTTAATCCATCTTCAGGGTGAAGATGGAGGCTGTACGATGTTCTGAAACGTTGGTAACCACCTACAAGATCCCCGTAACTTCACAACTCAGAAGACCACAATCGACCGATAACGTCACTGCCGTAAAAACCTCAGATCTCAGATGAGGAACTTTTGAAAAACATTGATGTGGCAGCCCTTGGAAAGGAGTGATGAAAGACTCTGTGTAACTATAATGCCTTCCTCCATATTTAGTGTCAAGAAATAATTTGCTTTTGAAATCGAACCTACGGAATCAGGAACTTGTGAACCGCCTGATGTGTGTGTCCACTGTTTGATTATTTTGTCAAAAGTAGTAGTCAAATTGATATTGGGGGTTTGGTGTGCTCCGTTGGTCTCAGTCTGCAGAAAGAATAGCCAGTTTGCCCTCTCCGTTGCGTTGAGTCATCGTGTTTATCTCTTCCTTTTGATGGTATATTTCTTATCAGTTTGGAGAGTGGGTAGTGAGTCTTTGCGACCGAGCCTTGGTTTTCCCTTATTATATTTCGAGTGGGTGGTTAAGATGTGGGAAATGACGATAGCATCTCGTCTGGTTTCATGAAGCCAGAACATGCCCTTATAGGTCCCGGTCCATGCCTTGAGTAAAGCATTAATATTGCATTTGTTCTTGCAGTGAAATAGTACTGGCAGCCCCCGCTCATCGTAATTGTAACTGTGTTCATGTGTCAGCCGATGATTACCTCGTGAAGCCGAAATGCGTTTGGCAAGTAAATTAAATGAACAGCCAACAAATTTTGAAAGTGGTTGTTTTCATACCAAGCCCAACATTTGGTGAACGTGGCCGCCTTAAAAAATAAAGCTGGTCTTCGGCGTCTATGTCATACCTGGATGCATTCCCGGAAGTGATTTACCTAAAGTTGTTTTTAGGACTGTCGTTACTTTGCACCGAATGCCTCCAGGTCATTAAAAGTCAGAGACTTTCAAAGATACTTTTAGTTTCGGAATCATGCGGTGGCACCACGAATACGCTGATGTTTCAGATATCGCATTCAAATCCCCAGTTTTTGGTTGTTTTGTAGGGACGAATTCGAGAATTGTTGTCTTCAGGGTAATGACTTATTTGTAATTTTACCTTACTTTACCTTATGGACAGAGCCATCAAATGCCTATGGTTATGGTTCTCTCATCTGCCCATGGCTCTTGCTCTTATCGGTGTTTGAATTAGTCCGCAGGCTTAGCGGTAGCCTCCGGCCGTGCGTGACTCCTGTCAGACGCGTGGGGGCAAGCGAATTTCGAACATGAAACTTCCGCGCGAAAGTTTCCGTTGTTTTCAGAGGCTGTTCCGGTAACGTGTTTGGTGCTGTAATGATTGTCCGACCTCTGTCCAATCACCTTGCAGCTTGTCAGAACTACACGATTGCTGGTATTTAACTGTTGACCTGACGAAAATGAGGCGATGTTCACATTTATTTATGCCGTAAAAGATAAATCGCATGGTTGTAGGCTCATTGCAGACGCAAGGTGGAGTGTCATATAAGTTTGATTTAGAGCTGGCAGAACGACTCTTTATTAACTGGTATAATAGGATTACTACAAAGGGTATTTGAACTCTTTAAATAGTATTCAATAATTGAATGTCTCTGTAGTCCTTGCAGTTACCAGAGTGATGGACAATTCCCTGATCTCCTCTCGTGAACAAGCAGCGATTGTTAAAATTGCATATGTCATGGGGCTTAGAATTGGTTGGTAGGTTTTATATTCTGCAAGTGAGATTAATTCATTGTATCACTCCAGCTGAATTACGTTATTGGAGACTTGAACATGTGAATGCATCGTTAGCCCAGCTCATTCGTGTGCATTGTGGTGACCATTCTTGAACAGATTGCAGTGAAACATGGCGTCCTAGTATTATATTGTAGTAGCTTACCATGAACCGACTGAAATGAGTCTGCATACGTGCACATATTTGTGTGTGGGGAGTGTTATGCCCCACGCAGTTTTAATCTATGCACAAGCTGTCCAGTGGTTAGCTTTCCTGGCCCACAAGGGATACGGTAAGATAATTCCGATTAATTTTGTGCAAGAAGAAGACGCCTTAGGTTGAAATCACGTGGTTGAAACTCTCGTACCCAGAAACACAATTCTCACGAACGTTCTTTTACAGGTGGATTCTTTGGTCTTAGGTTTTCTGCGAGAATACACCAGACATTAGATTTTGTTTCCGTAACAGTAGTTTTGATCGTTGTGGTCACTGTAAGAAGAAGCAATTTCTGATTGCCCGTGTTCAGAAATTCAGTCTGTAGGAATTGCGCGCTGTCGTCAGTGTTTTTAAGTCTTTTGTAAGAAGCACTGTTTTTACAAGAGCCTATTTGTTTTTTTCTGATTTAAGCTGAATATTTTCGGCATGGGGCCCCTGATACTTTCGCCTTCAGCTGCTGTAAGGACGTGCCGCTGACCCCTGTTTTATATATAAATGAAGGGTCTCTTGTTTGAGATGCTGTTTTCTAATTCCGCTGACTCATCGCTGTTGATTTATCTCCAGTGATCTCACCACTTGCGTACGTGCGAGGAAGTGCAGCACGAATTAAAATGGATAATCAGTGCTTTATTGAACTGCGTGTTTCTTTCTGATCACTCGATAGGTTTCCGCGTACAATCTCGGATGCTCATTTAACGTTTTTTTTTTTATTTTCTAAAGAGGTGGTTGGACTCGTGATAGATGATTTATAAAAAGTCTTGTGTACAGTGAATTTATCGTTCACCTATGTCATACGGACTCCCTCTAATTGTGGGAACCTTTGTTCCCTTACAGAAATACACGTGGGCAAACAAACAGCTGGTCTCTGACCCTCTCTCTGTTGTTTTACGGGCTCACTGATGTACAGCGATTGACATTGTTACCCCAGATCTTTCATTATTTTATGATGTCATAGTTCCGAATGAAAATATTAGGAGAATATAGATGGAAATGTGTGTTCTCGCCCGGAAATGCGCTTACAAAATGTAAAAGTCATTGTACAAGTGCAGATTTAACTCTGCGCATTTGACTCTCTAATGTGCATCGTAATATTGAACAACACTTTTTGAACTCACTATAATAAAGTTGTAAATGGAAAGCGTGGCCACATACACGTATGACGGAGTATCTGATATATAATTACATCACATAAGCTATATTTTTATAACATTTTTCATTGGGTTATTGAAAACATAGGATGCGCCTTCAGAAGGTTGTGATGACTGTCTTTAAGGAATACAGATTGAGACGAGAGTTGTGAAAATACTGATATTAAGATGAGTGTAAATGTAGACTTTTTTGGGAGTGATAAGGAGTGAGATTGTGAGGCAGGATCTTAGTGTATCCTCCACAGAATTAAAGATTCAAAACTGGAAAAGAGTTGCTAGATCATATCAGCATGAGAACTGTGGAGTTCCTTAAAATGATCGCCCGATTTGTACCGTGAGGCGAACCTAGAGATGGGAAGTCGAAACAGGCCGTACACCTTCGCTATGATTACGTCATCCTTAGGTCTGTGTATAGATTATATCACTACAGATGTTTCTCGTATCGTTCTGAGGTCTGAGAGCGTTTTTAGGAAGGTCGTACCACTTCTGTGTCGTAGTTTTTTCGTAGTGGATAACATGTTAAGAAACTATGCCAGTATGTCAGATTTTCCAGCGTGAAGAATCAAGGCTGTGTGGCGAAGATTGATCCAGTTTGCTGTGTCTAGATAAGATTCCGGGGGTATGTGAATCTAAGATCGTTGTGGTACATTTCAAATTGTCTGCGTAGTACAGCCAATTTTAGCCTTTGATGAATCTTCCCCTCACGCATTCTTAAGCCTCTTTTGCGAATAAAAATCACAAAACAATGCGTCTAGTAGATTTGTTATGCCACTCTGCCAGTCTGTTAAAATTCGAGAACCGCTGTGTGGCTTCTGAAATTTTTGTAATCAGTAGTTTGCTAAAATGCGTCTACACGTTTCTGTTTCGGTTAATAATAGCAAACACGAAGAGGAATAAGACCCCAATACGTTTCTACTTGGGGAAGTGACTGTATTTGAAATAACTGCTTCTGGATTCCCTGCTCAGCGTAGCAAACACTTGGGGAATCCTCCATAACTACAGCTTGCTTGAAACAGTTGTTCGCCCATGAGTGCACAGAAGCGGTAAACTAGGACGATCGATTCAGTAATCATTTAATAACGGTCAGGAAATGGGCGGATGTATAATTCGGTTTCTAGAAAGGCTGTTGCGATATTCGCTTCAACAAGTGCCGAATGAATCTGGGGGTCTTTCTTTCGTATGAAGTGGCAAGTGGGGGTTCTTTCTACGCACGTAAAGGCGTCGGGAACACCCATCCGTGTTGTACCGAGGTTACTGCTCTGCGACGTGACCTTACCTCACCTCGGCTGCTCCTGCTGGAACTGGTAACGGGCAGACCTCTGTGCCCCGGACACAAACTGATTGTATTGGTTCATGTTGCGAATCGAGGCTAATAGCTCAATTGTGCGACTACGTTAAGCGAAGAAGAAATCTGGAAAGACGTGACTGAAGTATATTTTGAGGTAAGGTTTTCTACAGGCAAGCTATTTGGGCGCACTGAGGTCGATGAACTTTGACACAGGGCGTCTCTACAGATTTAAGCAAGAAAATAAATGAAAATATGGAGTTATGGGTAAAGGATTACGGTAGATAGACGTTATTGTGCGTGTAGTGTTTGCGTTCTGCAACGGAACAATTTGCCCGTGCGGTGTTCAAACCCATTTTTTCAATTTCAGCGTATATACATGTGTGTATCTAATAAATTCGTTGATGGAAGATTGCCTGCAGGTATAATTAATGTTGGAGGCCATCAAATCTGTCAACATCCTTGAAGTATTCCACGCCCCAAGGATTTGATTATGAAGTCCTTGGGTTCTTAAACCCATTACCAGGAGAGTCCACTTCAGTAAGTGATTCACATTGAATTGAGTATAAAGATCTGAACGAAGCGATAAATACACATCCGTGAACCGGTAGAATGTTCCTATATACAATTTATTTGTTGTAGACTTTTCGCTTTTACTGACTTCGGTGTCCAAGGTACACAAAGAGGAGCTTATCTCGGGAACACAAGACATTTCGGTGATGAAAATACAATAAAATGTAGTTCTAATGGTGATGAGAATTTCTTTGCTGTATACATGTATTCTCTTTTCTGTTCTCTCAACCTCTTTCGTGTCTCTTCTACTCTGTTCTCTATTATGCTCCCCTCCCCTCTGAACTCGTCTTCTCACTTCTTCAATCTTGTTGTCCTCTTGTTTCTCCTTCTCTTCGAACTCGCCTTCCCGTCTACTGCCACTCCCCTTTATTCTTTACCGCTCTGAAAATTTGACCCAACCTGGCAAAGTTTACCTACCGTAACCAGCATAGCCAACCCAAAGTAACATATCCAATTTCAAAATAATATGACGTAACCTATCCCGCCAATGCGAGCCTCGGGATGCTTTAAGTTTCTCTGCATGGAAATCGTAGTGGACCTTATCACAGCCTAATTGTATCGGCGTGCAGGTTGGTGAAATGTTGGCGCCACACACACAGTGCATGTGAGTGTCGGAAAGCCACTGAAGTCTGATCTGATTATATTGAAGATAGCGTAAATGCCTGGCTGTTGTGCATGGATTCTGAAGTCTTCCAGACCTGGAATCTGAATTCGTCCTTGTCTACCTGGGGGAGGAAGTTTGATATATGCAATTGAGGACATCTTATTGAAATTATGTGTTAGTTTATTAAAATGTCACGTCAAATGTTGTATACAGGTTCATACATTCGTCATTTATTTAATGTCACTGTTCGTATAATTGTTGAGACATTCGACTTTGCGTTATCTGGAGCAGTTCTTCAATATCAGGTTGATTTATTTTAAGGATTATCCTAGTTACTTAACTAGGATGGGAGACAAATACACGCAAAATTTTGGAATACGGGCAAAGATTTTACCCCCGGATCGGGTTTGAGGAACAGGGGTTGAACCTGTGTGCCTAAGGACATCGTCCAATGGCGGTCTTAAATATTTTTGGCTGATCTTCGTGTTTCACTTGTCATAATACATTTTACACGGGTGTTTTGGACTAAGGGGATCCTTACACGTGCAATATTAATTGCGCAGTAAATATTGTTGAATTAATATTTTGCAGTTTTCCATCCACTACGCGAATGAGTAAACATTGCCGAAACGTCTTTGATTATCATCGGCTTCTGGGGTTAACAAAACTCAACGATTGTCAAAGATGCAGTTAATGTTGCATCTGTGGAGCCGGGTAACAGCACCTTTCATCGTTCTTGACTCAGGGAGATTGCTCTCGTCGAGAGCAAGTATTGCGCAAGATTGTTGCTGTTGTCGGCACGCGGCAGATGTCTAGTCAGCCAGTTATTTTGTCTTGTTGATGAGTAAACCACGAGGAGCCTTCACCCCGGCAGCCTTATAAGTGTCCTCTCTCGTACGTCCTGGCATGAAGTTTGAAATTAGAATGGTGTGTGTGGTCTTGGGGATTGTTTACGTGATGTAAGTACAAATACATACTGTGTAACTGAGCCATAGAATACTACAATTGGTTATTTCCAGGTCGTGGTGATTCGTATCCGAAAGTAGTTTTAATAGTGCGTTTTAAATGTGGAGAGGACGTCGTTATGTCCTGAGGCGTCTAGATGTTTCGTAACGGAGAAGAAATGGCGGATTTCGATAAAATTGTACTAAGAAATGTAGTGTGTTTGGTTTGTTTTGCAACGTTGTACTGCTTTAAGTCTAAAAAATGAAGTTCACTATGGCGTTGTGTCTGTAAATAATGAAAACGTAGTCCAATATGGAATGAAGAATCGCAGAGAACATATTTGGAATCCATATTTTCTATAATTCTATACCGAAGATAACGGAATTCACAAGATTTGTGGTGCTACAATCTATTGCTTTATGGTGGTGGGGATTGCCGCAAGAAAGGTTTTTCTCCTTCCTTTTTTTAATTTTTTTTTCAAAAGAAGTTGCATATACCACATACAATTAAATAGTTTGTTCTTTAATATATTAATTATACGAGTTTGACAAGCTGCTAGAACCTTGTAGAACTTCTGGTGTCGTATGTTTAGACGACTCGTATGGAATCTAACCTTTGATTTGTGTATCGGGGTGGTACATCTCAGGATAAAGACTGGAATGAATCAGTTGATCTTGCTTGACCTCAACCAGCTATGGGAGTTGTCTGTGTATAACTTCGTGTTGGTACTGCACAGTGCAGTACATTTGGTGCGTTCTTTGTATGTCGGGTATAAAATCCTTTAGTGTGCTTTTATCTGCATATACAATAAATTAACATCAGACCTGGTATTTTTCTAGTGTCTAAGAAGCCGTAAGATTGAGAACAGATATACTATGAGATTGGTAAATATAATCTCCGTTTGGTCTAAGTTGTGGTAAGGTTTTATTTATAATGCTGAATAGCCCTTCACTTCCTGTGAGCAGAGCTGGAAGGTGGTAGTTAAATGACATCATTTTCCAAACGTAGCTTATGAGTAATCCAGGCTGCGTTCTGCCTACGGAAGTGTTGGCGTACTGAAAAAAGCATTTCAAAGATCGCAATCACTTTAACTTAAATGGTAAAGCAGTCGTTAGTTGATATGTGTGGTTTATTTTAAGTGTCGTTTTCGTGACACACGCTCCGCTCTGGTTATCTGCGTGGTTTTACTTTGAAGTGTAGAGTTTATTTTTGCAAGTTCTCCTGCTGTGACTGGCAAGACAAAGGTTTCATGCCACCCGCAGAGAACTTTTCTGCGGTTCCTTATGTAGGAAGAAGACTGACTATGGATTCACTTGGTGTCGTAATCCTGTTAACCGTCTCGTTCAGTAAGCACGTTCATCGGAGTTGCGGTTTTCTGTAGAGATCCGTCACTTTATATCGGGACTGGACACTTCCCCTTCTCGAAACTTTCTCGAGACCGACCACTAGGAGGTCTATTACTCTAAACAAGAACGTCGTTCCGTATTGAAACTTGTAACTAGCGCTGATGCATTCTGGGAGAGTGATATACAGGTGTCCAAAAAGATATAAATACATTCAGTGATCGAAATCAGACATTGTAATAAACTAATCCACTCTGAATTAGCTGATCTAGTGTACGTGTTGCGTGTAGAAAGAAAATGCGAAATAAATAATGTAAATAAAAACTATTTTAAAACTTGTTTTGCTTAGTAACAGTGTGACGTTGCTGAGGAATTACTTCGCTATGCTGTTTCATCCGGAAGTTAGTACCTGTGTCAAGCGGAGAACGCAGAGATGCCCTCTAGGGCGACGTTTTAAAGGATATTGTTGTATAATGGCGTCGGTGCCCTGTCTCTTGAAGTCAGGATAATGGGGCAGTCGATGCTGGCTTTCCGGAAAGTTACTGTAAATGTATTTGTATGTAGATCCCGATGTTTCGGAGGAACATACTGCCACCATCTTCAGGACGGCCTGAACTGTGTATTAAACTGTCACTCCCGGATTAGATCAAAGGAGGTGGCAGGCGCTGTGCTACAAGCCCACCACACTCGGTTTCCTTTAACTGCACGGCACGTACAAACCAAACATGACAATACACATTCTGAGGTATCTGCATTGATTGGACAACTAGCAATAGTCGCTGTTCTTCCAAGGCACCAGAAACAAAAACTGGGTACAACAAAAGACGAGGACTTTCAGGTGTAAAAAATTAATAGAAAAATTCTTTCTCTTTCTGTCCTAATGTAAAGTTGCACAGAAATGTCCAGTAGTCTGCAATCACTGAAGCATATCAGTTCTGAACTAGTACTAGACTATAAAAACTTAAGAAACATAATGAAAGGAAGAGAAGACCGTCTCTAGCCCTTTACAAAAACCACCAGCCAGTTCACTCAACTGGGAGTTTCATTCACTCGTTATTGTCATCTGCCTCCATAAAGTGTGGAGTTTGCGAATGAAACTCACGACGTCCAGTTGTGTGAAATCATTTTTGTATGAATGGAATCTTTGTTCGGGGGGAAAAACAGGATATTTGAGCTTTCTGAACATGTATCAGTCATTTTTTCTGGTACGCGAATTCATAATTGCCTTTACTGTTGGCGATACGTAGTTCAGATGTACTGTCACATATATTTGATATGCTTCATGAACTCGATTGTACCGATGGATGCAATTTATGTGTTTTTAAAAAAGTAAATCGCCACTGTAGTAAGGAGTAACATGTTACATTAAAGTGAATTCTCCGTCGTAGTATCGGAATTTAAAGAATGGAGAGGATTGTTTTGAAATTTTATGTTATTTTTGTAATTTGTGCACGAATTTAAGTGTGGTAAGGACGAAACGTTTATATTTCTGGCTACAGCTAAAGCGTTTTCTCCCGTCTTACCACGAGCGATAAATTGATGTCTAGCATTAAAAGTGGCGAACGTTTATTCCAGTTATGCATTTTTTTATTTTTGATAAAATTCCTGTAACAGCCGGTGATAGGATAATGAATGGGCGATGAATTGGAAATGACGTGGAAGGAGGGGGGCTTGACTAATACAAGGTTCTACCCAGGAACTTCCAAGAGTGTCTGAGAAAAACACAAATAAGCTTAACTTCATTCCTTAGAGGCGACGCAGATATGGCACATGGTGGCACTTCGTACTTTTTTTCCTTCTACCGTCGATCTAATCGATTTTGCATTACATTATTTTAGTGATTTCCTTCACGTGCGCGTTCAATTTGTTGGATTTCAAAAAATTCTCGCATTTACTTTACTGCTGAAAGAAGTGAGTTTGAAGCAGAGTAATTATGTGATAGAAGAACGTGTATGATGCAGTGTTTGTCAATTAAAATCATATGCATGTCTCTTGAGGTTACATTCATAACCTCTTAGTGTACAGTTTATTGTTTTCCACAAATCGTCTTGTAAATTATTCATATTTGTGACATCTGCCCCACTGTGTGAATGTGTGCCCCGTCATTTGATGTTCCGGAACACAGGGCAACTTTCATTCGGCAGATCTTCGGTTCGTAGCCCGCAGGTTCTTGGTTCGAGTCTGTCTTGTAACCTGTTGTCTTGATTGAAGGTTTGTCAGTTCTTTTAAAATCATTTCGTTTCGAATGACCCCACATTTTTTTACGTAATGTTACGATTAACATTTCATAGCTGTTTAATACAGTATCTAATTTCCAGTTACGCTTACATCTGATATTACACGTCAGTTATCACACGTTTCGGCGCCAGGGGTGTGATAGAACTGTTAATGACCTTTAATAGTTTCATCATGATTATACATCGGAAGGGTTAAAACAAAAATGGAACTAGCCGTAAGTTATGTTGTCTTTAAAAGTGGGCCATTAATGGAAAATCGTTGAACCGGCTTGGACGTTCTCGATACGGTAGCTGGGAATATTATTTATTATTGCCTCAAGTATGACAACCTCAAGCTGACCTTCAGGCAGCCACTGGAGCGAGTCCAGTAGACAGGACAGTCGAAAGTCGAAGATGCTGCAAGGAGAGATGAGTTGAGTTGAGTTGATTTGACTTAGCTTCACTACTGGGGTATATTTGATAATTGCGCCACGTCCCACAGCATGACCAGCGTCTTTCAGCACTTGTAGTCAGCGAACGTGACTGCGAACATTCGAGTTTAGTGTCTGCTTGGCAGTTTTTTTATTCTTTGCTGGAATGATTTTATGTAACTCTTTGTTGGTATTAGAAACTGCAAGGAACGAGTCCCACTTGAGGAGGTGATTTTGCACGAAGATGCTTAGGAAATTCCCCGTCTTTTATGGGACTCGAAGGCTGGTAGATGCTTGCCCTTCGTTCTCTCCATCATCAGATCCCTGATGGTGGAGGCAGCAAGCGCCTTTAAAAGTCGGCGAACTCGTGCCAGACTACGCGGCGCAACATCTTTGAAGACATTCATACTTGCCGTAGTGAGAAACTGAAATCTCCCCAACTTGTAGGTTCCGTATATGTTCTTTATAACTTCGGCCTTACATGGAGCTAAAGTACATTAACTTACAGCTTTAAAAAAAAGTGGCTTATGCAAAATTTGCACATTACAAAAAAATATCCCTTTGACACTGGCTTAAAGATGATTTATTTGAATAATTTTTTAGCATGTGCGTATTTAACGAACTGCAAAATGTCTATAGTCATTATGTTAATAATGTACGACATTGAAAACCTTCGAAGGATGCTGAGAAAAATATTGGCTCTTGTCAAACGTTTCGTTTTTGGAGGACTCGTGTTTAAGCAGGTTTTCCGTCTCAATAGTTGGTTCAAGGCCCAACATCAGTTAACAAAAGGTTTATTTTCGTTTTATGTTTCGAAGATGGACGCGTTGGGTTATTATGTGAAATATTCTGCTGTTATTCTGGTTAAATGCAAAGTTAAGCGAAATATGTTGGTTATATATTTTAGCAAACTTTCCGTATTGTATAACAAAAGAGACAAATTTAAGTTTCCTGCCATCAGTAATAACACGTGGCGCGTGCGAATTTCTGACGTGTCATCGACACCAGCGCCACTTACGGAGGGTCCTGATTTTTTTTAAAAACCCAAACAGTTCTTGAAATAATATGCAAATTTTGTTAAACAATTGTTTTGTGAAATTGATCAGGCATTGTTGGTGGTCAGTGAATCTTCCGACTGAACTGTGAACTGTTGAAAAGGTTTTGTGTATGAAATTTTATTGTAGACATACCCACAAATTATGCATCAAACATGACTTCTGTTCGATATTCTGTACTGGACCCACTACTGAAAAATAATTCAGTGGAAAAGATTTTTTCTTGAGAAGCTGACAGTCGGTTAGCTAGTCAAAACATTTCCACATTTTTGTATAAAAATATTGATGGAGAGGGCTGTGTGCCGTGTAGTCTGATAGAAGTTTACAGACGTTTCAGAGGTCTTTACTGCCTCAGTCAGGGCGGTAACCTGATGATGGAGGCAGCAAGCACCTCTGATAGTGGATAAAGTTCTACTAGACTACATGGCGCAACTTCCCAGAAGAGAGTCGTTTTCATTCTCACCACTGTGGGAACCTGCGAACTCTCGCCAAGAATATTCATTTCTGTGTTCGCAAAAGTTCGTAATCACTCCGTGCTCATTTAAGATCCATTTATGCTCTGAAATGGATCAGGAAATTGTTTCTTATTAATTGTAAGTCCGTAGTAATTTCATTATACATGCAGACAGAAACATTGAAGGAAAGTGAATGGCATGAGGTCATCTCAGACTTTGTTTGTGTACGTGCAAATGCACATAAATGAAGGTGACATTGGTCTTGATGAGATGATGTACGTGTTGTAAGTTGCGTGCGCGGGAAAGATATTAATTTTATCTTGTATTTCATAAGCTGCACTTCTTATCTCATCCGCGCAATGTGGCATGTGAAACATGATGGCCTGAATCATAGGCTACTGCTGGTACACGTAGACTTTTAAAAAGTTTATCACACTAAATGTACCACTAACCAAATGCATTCAGGGAAAACTTATTTATGTTAAATATTTTGATTTTCTTACTTAGTTTGCGTACCATAGATTGAGAAACGCTGCATTAAATGGTTTGATTGCTGACCAAGGCGAGAAAGCGGTCTGAATAAGTTTTATTCTTTAAATATGTAATCATTTACGTAAACATTTAAATGGACGAATGTAATCCCTTTTTGACAATTTATATTCGCTTATTTGACCAAGAAATTACTATTGTCACAATATTTCGCCTGTGTTCTCTCTCCTTCGCCAGTCTAATCCAGTCCATACCCTCGCATCAATGTTTATTTGTGATTCACAATTGTTGCTCACCTATCTACACCTAGGTCACGCATGTGGACACTTTCCTAACGGTTTTGTGAACAAAATGTCTATCCGCTTAATTTGAACGTCTTATAATATTTTGTGAATAACTCATGTTGTGAAGCTCATCGTCATATAATTTTCTTCATCCTCTTAACTTTTCTTTCGCGTAGATCTTCCGTGGGTTGTGCAGTCAGACGGCAGGTGAAGTATTGAGTACCTTCGTATTTGGTTTTCGGGTAGGAAATGGGATAAACCAAATAGTACCAACAAGCATTTCCCGAATGTAATGTGGTGGTACCATCTAAGTGTGCGGCATTTATTTGTTACTGTTGTCCCATTTTAAAAGGATTTGTTAGCTGGACCATTTTTATATTATCATTTCTAGCCTGAATCCTAGTAACGAGACATAAACATATGATTTTCTCTGCGTTTATTTCGAGATTGACCTCCTTACTAGCATCGTGGAGGAATGTTCTCTGTTTTTATTTGTTACGTGATCATCGTTATCAAGTACGATCGAAAGGCTGGTGTGATCCATCCATTTCCAGTAGCTGATCAGTCAAGCTCAGCTGTTGCGCTCTTCGGCTTTTGGTTTCTGGACATGAAGTATCCGAAGTAACCGTACCATTCTGTTGTTGAACAAACCCATTCCCTCCTCATGAATATCAGAGCCCTTCTTATCGTCGTCTTGTAGCTACTGGTGAATTGTTCCACCATTACGTCATCGACAGCAAATGATTCAGCAGACTTCTCGACGGCCGCACTAGTTCTGAAACCAGTCCAGCTCCGGTCTTTTTCAGACGGCGTGTGCACGAGAAAAGCAGTCCAGACCTTGATTCTACAGTCGACATCTCTACTCAGACTCCATTATGCAATACGTTGCCGGTTTTCTGTCGTGATTTGTTTCTGCTTACATGTACAGCTGGACGTATCTGCAGTGTAGTAGAAGATAAGAAATACCTGCAGTTGATACAGTCAGTAATGACACTAAATGACACATTTTATCTCAGATAGAACTTAATGTTGTTGTTTAGCGCGAAGATTGCACTAGTGATTATGTATTATCGCAACAGTTCCATCTTACTGAACCAGTAACTATGTCGTTGCCATATCGTCAGTCTACCTTTAACCCTGATACTGATGAGAATGCAGATGTCTTACAGGATACGGTCCGATACCCAAAGTTTCATTACCGTGTTCAAAAATAATGCAACGTTGGTACATATCCTGAGCCACACGAATCCACTCCAAACCCCATTGTTAAGTTCTGTTTTAATATTGTTTCCCCACCAACACGTTGATATTCCACGGTTTGATGTTTTCGGACTGCAGTAGACTTGTCAATTTTGAGTTTGTATTAAAGATTGGGCTCTTCTCTTTAGGCAGACGTTGCAGTTATAGACAGTGTTGCTGAGTTTGCTGGCCGGAGCAAATCCGGGGATAGAGATAACTCCATCCAGTGAACCCAGCAGAGCGGAGTTCGTGTTTCTATCTGATGACGGACACAGAGCCAGCTTCCGAAACGTTTTATGTATAGTACGGCGAATCAGGAGAAAATCCCTGCTAGGAATTCGTTAAACGCGCATGCGCAAGATTTCGCGGTGAGTGACGACCCATCCTAAAAGCATTCGTTCCACAACCGTTGAACGAACAACAGACAACAATCTTTCATGTGTTCTAATGGGTACAGCTTTAGGATTACCTCACAGTGGCACAGTTATTTAATCTATAATATTATCGCAACACCTGCAGAACACATTAGAGGTTCACTCACTACACGCTACTCTTAACGGCTTGATGTTTTCAGTCTGTGTGTAGTAGCGTAAAACTCTGACGTGTCACACTTCCCACCAATAGCAGCCCTCTAGTCCAGCTGATAAGTAACATTCTCCCCGCACCGCACCAGAAACCAGCAAGGTTTTTCTCGTCATCTGTGGACAGTACGTTTGGTTCATGTCATCCAATCAGCTTGCTTGCTTTATCCTATGGTCCGTCATTTGAGGAACTAAACACAATTTTGATTTTCGATTACATGAAACGAACCGCATTCAAAGACACTGCTCAGATCCCATCATTTCAGATGTGTATTTTGTTCTTAGTTCATATCCATCGACTTCCTTCAAGCCTTTGTGCAGGTTTTCCAACAGCAGAGACATTCTATTCGTGGTCCATATGCCTTATATGCTCGAAGTGAAGCTTCACTTCCTCCTTTTCTTTTGTGCTGTTATTTCAGGACTTCGGATCGGGTTTTCTAACCATCCACAGTTTTTGTTGTTGTTTTTGTTTGACGATGAAAGACATTAAATTAGCAGCAGGAGTTTTACCATTTCTTCCGAGAACAATAAGGCATTTTGTGTGTTCCAGACATGCTCACTTGTAATCCTGCTGGCGCCTGAATTGTTGATTATTTAGACAGTGGCGTGTTTTATTACAACGAATTGCTGAGACCATTAAGTAAAGTCGACGGCTTATAATTTTTACTGTGTTGTGTCAAGGGCCTCGCATCCGTTGAAAGTGCCTAATATTTCTTCAGAATTGTTTTGTTATATATCATCAATTAAAGTTTCGATATAGACCTAATCCCTTTCGTAGTACAACGCAGGGCAGCAAATTAGTGCGACTAATTAATATTGCAGTAACAACCATAAGATTCAACACCTCCATTACCACAGTCCAGCAATGAACACGATCCGGAGTCGAGTACGTCCAGCTCACATTTTTACAACCCAGCTATCTTAAGTTTAGTCTCAATGTTTTCTCGTTCTTTCATGTCTGCAGTATCCAAGACGTTCCCCACTAGAATCCTGTTTCTTTTATTATTTTGTGAAATTGTAGATTTTAATTCTTTATCTTCGCCATTCTAGCTGTTTCCAGCCCATCCTGGAAGACTGCTTATAAAACACGAAGTTTCTCTGTATGTTTTGTTCTAAGTAGGTTTCTTTTTCACGCCGTCTTAGATCGAAATCTTTTTCTGCTCTCCTTGTTTTCAGACCCTTGTAATATACCTACAACTACAACACTAAAAATGTTACGCCCACAGAAGTTCTTCGAAACCCAGATCATCAAGAGAGCTTTAGTTTCTTTGCCGAACTAGATGTACCTTCACATGCTGTCCTTTAAAGAAAGGTACTTTCGACTATTAAAGCCTTCTCCACACTCAGCACTGTTTCTCCTGTAAATCTACTGTTTCCCAGAGCAATGCAGGATGTTTGCGATGAGGTCGGGTGACTGTTTGCATTCTCGTGGAATGGCCCGCTCGGTTAAGTGTCATGTCGGATTATAAGGGACCAACCCCTGTGAGTGTGAGAACGAAATAAGTACCCTTTCATATTCTCGGGTGGGCAAGCTACTTTTGTGTGACGATGGAGGTACCCTGGTTTAGAAATCAGTCCAATGCGCCCTGATAGGGAACGTGAACTATTCTTTGTCATATTTCTGCCCGGTGGCGGCCGCGGTCCAGTGTATGGTTATTTATTTTCTTTATTGTGAGAGTTCATGTTCTCACGGCAGCTGTTATGAAGATGGACTGTCTTTTGGTATGTTGCGCCGTAGTCTCCTAGAAATTGATCGACATTTCAGAAGCGCTTAGTGCCTTAATTATTAGAGCTATGATTTGGGGGGGGGGGCATTTTATACGAGACTGGGACGCAACGCCCCAGAAAACATCCACCGTTATATTCTTATGGTTTTCAAGTCCTTTTAGCATGATGACTGATTTATGAATGACGGTACTAAGTGGAGCTTTGCTGTGAGGGTCTGAGAAATGGATTCAAGGGGAAGGAGCTAAATTAGGGTTACAAATGAATGAAGCACTCTGATACAACACGTGCACGATGGTTGCTTGGTCACAGAACTGAGCTGAAGGAAATGGGTAGCAAACGCTTTAACAGTGGTAGTGCCATTTTGTCATGGATATGTATAGACACGGAGAGCAGAATGTACGAAACAGTCATTCAGGACTTGCAGTGTATTATGCAACATTTGTGTTATTGTTTCTATGCACGAGGAAGGCTCTGCGGACGTGGAGCAGATGCCGTCCTCAACATTGTTTTGTCTACAGCTTTGTATTAACAATTCTTTTAGAGGAGAATTATTCTTGAGAAATCGCTCGGGTAGTCAAGAAATTACCCGCCTTTTATGGACTCGAAGTTTCATTACCGTGTTCACAAGAGCCCGCCACCAGTCTCTGTCTAGAACCAGATGAATTCAGTGTTTATTCCTATGCAGTGTTTTCCTAAGATACATTTTAATATTATTCTCCAATCTACGTGTAGGTTCTCCGAGTGGCCTGTTCCATTCAGGATTTCTATACAAATTTTTTTCGCGTTCTCCATCGCTATCATGCGTGCTACATATCTCTCCAGTTGTTAATCATTCTGACGATACTTGTCTATATATTTGTATATGTGTTGGCTGGTCAGAGTAAAGGTAATTAATTTTTAGCGATGTTTCTCGATTTATCACCAGCGCCAAACCGAACAGACTCGCCTTGACACAGTCAGTGTGCTGCGAAAGATTAACATTTGCAGTTTTTGCATTACTTCGCTGTTACGAAATGTATTTTTCTAGAATTGGCTAATGCCCGTTTTGAAAGCGACCAAGTCAATAAAATGGTCATCTTAATACTAGTGGCTGTTAGAACCCGAAATCCCACTAAGGGATTTAGTGTTTATAAGTAAAACACGACAGATTATTTTGAACGTGTTCAAATGAAATATATTCACGTAAAAACTGCATTTAAAATACAGTTTGGGCTGTTCTTGAGAATACCGAGTCCTGTATAGAAGGGGTAATGAACAGGATGGTGAGTAAGAAGCTGGCTGTCTTCTGGGATGTTGTGTAGTGTGGTTGAAGTTTACCGACGTTTCGGAGGCTCTTATTGCCTCCATTACTGAGTAATGAGTCTTCGGACCACTTAAAATGCTGGAAAATTCTTGATCAATTTCTCAAATAGACGCTTGTTTTATGGAGCTAGTTCGTTTTGATGTTTTCACGATTTTATAAAATTAATAAATGTGGCAGTGCAGAACATTTTTTCCCCCGGGTGAATATAATGGTGACCTTCATTCTGCAGTCTGTTCGGTAGACCTTCTGCCTTCATAACACGTAACATGCTAACCTAATAGAAAGTGACTTCTTGCACCCAGCTTAATAAACATAGACGACAGTAGTGGAAATGGCGCCATGTTGTGCTGGAGGAAGTCAGATCCACTTAGCTTCTTGAATGTCGCTTTTTATACTTCGTGACGATGCGAAAATTAGATCCATCTCCAACACGAAAGGACGAATTGTCACAAATTAAGCAACAGTTATTACCTGTAATTGTCATTTCATCTATTACGTCAGAATGGTGTTAATGGCTTTTACGCCTTCCCGATTAACAGCAATTAAGTCGGGACTTGATACACCTGTGCAATTTGTTATAATTCTAAATGAAACCTTTAAGAGTCCTTGCTAACCATACGCTGGCCTTTTCTATTGAAAGTGTGCCAGAACCGTACAGTTGTACTTTAAATGGCTTTTCCGAAAGGTTAGTGATGTCGGTTATGTTTCAAAATACAAGATACTTGCATGAAAAGTAGCTCAGAACTTTGAGCAAAGATTTTTCATTGTACTGTGTTTTCAAGTTTGCTGAAGTTACATGTGTATAAGTGCAGATTTTGTTTTTGATTCACTGAAATATTATAAGAAAAATATTTAATGCAGAATTTTAGCACGCGCGGTTATTTTATTAAGAAGTAAACGAACTTATTCCCGTTATAGTGAAGTTAATTTTGTCATTTTGTAGAAACCGCAACGGTTGGTTGATTGGTTCTTGATTTTGGTCACCGATTGTTTCAGTTGAGTGGATTATGTAGCGTTAAATGAAAAATTATAATTTTTTATGTACAATTAATTTGGCTGGAGGTAACGGTGGTATGGAATGGTCTGTTTTTTTAAGTTATGGCCTCAGCATTTGCCGAAGGAAGCTAAGATGACTGAAATCCAGAAAGGGCACTGAACGAGATGGTTATATATGCAAGACTATTGGACACGTTCTTTTGAAATTCAAGGGGGGGATGATTTATTTTGTATATTTACCCTGTTTGCTGCTTGTCTTTCTTTACCTTTCCCCTTTCTTACGTTTATCTCATCTTCGAGTTTCTTCCGTGTCCCTTCCCAGTTCATTTTAACTCAGAAATACAGTGAAATGTGTCTGCCGTGGTAACATTTTAGTGTTTTCATCACCCATACCTATTAGAAGTTGTTACTT
Organism: Zootermopsis nevadensis; assembly: GCF_000696155.1. Next base: position 87,363 of record NW_019059987.1, on the reverse strand, counting down.
CTAAAAACTGCCTCATAGTAGCAGCAATTGTAAAATTGATTTTTTGCAATTTGTCACATCTGAGGATTTTGCATTCCTTTTGGCGCAACCAAACATACATAAATGCAAGCACCAAGCTGTTTTTTTATTGGTTGGACTAGGTACAGTTAAGGAAATGTGCTAATTGGAGGACGTAAACGGAACATGACCATCTGTCTATCTGTCTGTCTGAAGACGTATTATACAGACTAGTCAGCTTTCTACTGCTATCAGGTTGCCGCGTATCTCTTGCAGTATATGGGCAATAAATACTGTATATTAATTGCTTCGTTGCATAATTAGTTCCGTAGCAAATAATCGTATTCCAGAACATGAAGATAAACACCGAATCTTACTTCAGACGAAGCTACAAAGATCTGATTGATCTGAATTGAATTATTCTGCTTTATTACAGGTGTTTTTCTTCTCTGTTTCAGGTGAGTGCGAAACTGGTTCTGTCATTTCCGTCAGTCCGCCATTACACGTAAGTTGCTTATTGATTCTTGGTTAAAATGTGTATGTGGGCCATCTGTGAGCAGTGTATTAAGGAATTGGATGGTTAAGGTGTGGTAAACTAGCTGTGTGGCTTAGAGCGCTGCTTGGAAAACTGGTAGTCGCTTATCTTGTCATTAAATTACTCAGTTTTATGGAACCGAAATACTAGTTTCTGTGTAAAAAGAGCCCGTCACTGGACGATTCGATGGCTGTCGAAACGTCGGTTTTTTACGGTTATCTGGCGCGCCTGATTGCCAGCGAAGACGTCATCTAGGTAACGATGTAGTTGTATATATTTTAATGTTTGCGTTTTAGATAACGGACAGGAAGCAAAGGATTCTGGGTTGCTGTGCCGTGTAGTTTGGTAGAAATCCTACAAGTTCCAAATAATTGTAAAATGCATTTTTTTTCCGCTGCATATTTCGTAAAAGTATATGCATCTGTAAGTCTGTCGTGCAGGGCTTGAAGACTTAGCATTACCAGTATTTGCTTCACGCTCTGTTTATAGGCTACCTACCACATTTCTTGTTCATGTCGGTCGAGAACACCGGCGTGGCACGGGTTTGCAGTCAGGAAGTGGAGTTGAAGTGTGCTCAAACCTGTCAGTCGCATTGACGCATGCTGATCCTGTGACGGTTTGCGACAATATAAGATCCATTACACCACGTTTATGATTAGACGTTTTCCGTTTCGTAAGACCCATTTAATATGCGCTTTTGATGGTTAGCACACAATTTTATTTTTTTAACCGTCCTGGGCTTTTCCTCTGTCGCTCTCACTAATATAGCAAATAAAACAAGCTGTGGCATCTGCCAGTGTAATGACCGCTTTGTACCCGAACGAAATGTTGTCTGAAACGGCGAGAAAAATACAAGTGCGGGGAGGGGGATAGCTATGTTTATACGAATTATAAAGTGATATTTTTTATCTTCATATATGCTACTTTTCCTGTTATTGGTGTATTAGCATCACATAATTAATAAGTTTAAAATTATGATAATGCATATGTGAACCTTTACTGGCATCTAATGTCAATGTCATCAGCGAGGCTGTCGACTTGTTCTATTAAACGAGGAAGTGGGACTTTAATGATTAGGTACAAATGTAAGTAAGCGTTGGCACTCTGGAGTACCATTGGTAACTCTTATCAAGTTAGTTTTCAAGAAATACCTTTGTGCGAATGTCTTCATACTCGCGGTCCCCTCTCAGCCCGTTGAGAATCACTATGTTAAAGCATTCACGTTCCCATGTTGTCTGCGTGTGGAAGAACGGATTACTTTAACTCACCATTTCCTGCACCACAGTGTTGAGAGGATGTGGGTAAGTGGTCGTTAAGATGGTGAAGGCCTACACAATACTTTAAGGGATGAATGTGGCATGTGATTCAACCGTCTTTTCGTGATGTAAGCGGGGGCTGTATTTTGTTTGCAGGCGATACCTCCCCGTGAGATTTGAGGTTTCCGCGACAGTGAGATTGTGAGCACATGACGCGGTGTGTTCTTGTGGGCAGTTTGGCTGATTAACGTTTGTGTTGGCCTGCATTCTGAACATTGGGAGACTGCAGCGAAAAGTATAAATCCCAAGATTTGTCGTGATATCGTATCCATAATCTGCATACAGCCCAGCCGCGTTACGTTGTCGAAGTAGGCCGTCATGAATTTCCGCTAGGTACCGCTTTGCGTCATTATGCTCCCACACTCTGCATGTAATGTCTATTATCATCATTATCACCTGACGTAATTTTAACCATTAGAAAAGATTTTACCTTGACAGTGATGATGTTTGTTGCAAGGGGGGGGGACTTTGTGTTACAAGCCACTGGATTTGGTTAGGTTAGGTTAGTCAAGACAGCAATGACCAATGCCTGTGTGTGTGTTGGGCCGCCGGCATATTTTTTTTTCATAATGTGACATTCTGTTTGATGAATACTTAGGTGGTGTGAGAAAACACATCTCAAGGCCATAGATGTTGTCCCAGCAAACGGCCTATACCTGTGGCTGTGAGCTGCTGTATGCTTAATGATGAACATTGGGACATAACAATCATCTTATCGATGAACGCTTTAGGGGTTGCATGCGAGTGGCAACAAAAAATTAATCCTGACAATGAACGATTTCTGAAGCAAAGGGAAACCTTGTCAAAGAAAATTCTGAGTGATACGTGAACACAGTTTTCGATTTGGGTTGGTAGCGTTTTTTAAGAAACATTCATGCATTCATTTGTAGCCTCGGCGCCCGCAACTCGATAGAGAAGGCTGAATGCGGCCCTAGGACTGGAAAGGATTGTGAACCCCTGTGTTACCTCGTTTTTGTGGTGTGTTCTGGTTAAGGACTTGTGATTCATATCAAGCTGTGTATAGGATGGTTGCACAGTGATTGGACAGATGTTCAGCACTAATTTTTTCTTGCACCCTGTCCTTTTTATTATGTCATATTGTGATAAATTTGTTGCACCAGAGTGTGTATATATATATAGTAGCTTTAGGAAGGAAAAGTCGTTGACCCGACAATGCAGTGCGGCTTCAATCGATTTCAAGCTCTTTGTTTCCACTCTCTTTGACACGGATATGCAATGGTGAGTTCGATATCCTCATGTTTAATTTTCGAAATTGCCTGATTCTCTGAAATTTCGTTCTGGGTAGATAATACTAATTGTGCTGGATGTCTGATGTTCATCTTTTAATGCCTGCCTAATTCCATTCACTTGGGGGGGTCGGGGGGTTGCTAATAGGCGAGGCCGTGATTGGAAAGAGATATTTCTAAGGAACAGTAATTATTGTATGCATTTCAAAGAAAGGTGTCGAAGGTTTACAAATCTGACGCTGGATGATTGCTGGATGTGTGCTTTAACACTTTTTTTCTTGCATAAAATTATAGCGTAGGTAGGAAACCAAATTGTTTTTTGTGTGTGTCATAAATATTCAACAAACTAATACGGAAAAATGTTTTGACCTGAGCTATGCCGTATCTGTGGCAAATCCTTAGTAATACACCGTATGTTTATGCAGGTATGTGTCTATAAATGTTCTTAGGACCTCAGCCAGCCAGCTGAGTCGGTGAACTTGTTGGCTGTGGGCTAGCTTACGGGGTTGAATGTAGAGTAACCGTTTCCTGTATCTGACACGAAACGAATTTTGAACACGTAGTCTGTTTGTTGGAACTGAATAGGCTTAAGTCTTATATCCGCCCCTGCAATATACACCTTAGAAATATTGCTGTTAGATGCTGCAATCGGCCTGGACCACCCATTGATAACTTTCCTGTATAGAACGAGACAGCAGTAATATCGTAAGCACGGCCTACTTAAGTAATTACAATAACAGGATTTAGAGCTCCAGCGTCCTTATAAAAAGACGTCCTCCCAGAAGTCTTTCTTTTATAAGTGAAAGCCGCCGCGGCCAGGTGTCTGGGATTTTAAACTCAGACCATTGGTGTACAAAGTTTTACGGTATCGACTTAAAATTTTCAGTTGCTGTCGTTCTATTTTATAAATTTTGTAGATAATTTGTACAGTGGATTTAACGTAAGATCAAGGGAGACGTGAATTATGAAGACAGCGTGTAACTCTTTTTTAAGTTTCATGCATTTCAGAGACCTGATGACCTCTTATTAAGTCGAAACATGAAAAGAATTAAACATTACTCTTCGGAATAAGTGTTTACTCAAGGAAGTAAATTATGATTGTTATGAAGTCCTGTCACGTGATGTCTAGCGTATCGGAATGTCTTTCCACGAAACTTGTAGTGGAATGTACATAAATTGAAGAAAATAAAATGCTTCAAGCATAGTCAGCGTGTCAGCAATGTCTTTTTTCCGCGTACCTGCTCAGTGTACAGTACCAGCTTATTTTATGTTCATAAAATATTCCCAAAAGTCGTAACTTCATGGATTTCACGGCCCTAACAATAGTGGTTGTCCTCTGCAAGCCACGAAGTTCCTCGTAGATGTTACGGTTCGCATTTGGCTCTAGAACCTCATTTGATCACAGCTATTCTAGCTTTTCCCTAGTCTAAGTTACTCATGTAATCTTTATTTATGTGCGTCTGTAATGTTACTGACTTGTGTTTGTATACGCACGGCTTAACGAGCCAGCATCTTATCGTCTTGGAAGGGATTTGTTATGAGTGATGGGCGGAAATGCGCGGACGAGATCTCGGGCGAGCCACCTGGTTCTGTACGTACAGAGTGGCTACTTTAAAACGAACACGTAACTTTGAAAGTGGACGATTTCATCCCCGAGATGATTGCTGATTGTGTTTACCAATTTGATAGGAGGCTGGACTCATCTGGCTCAAAACGGGGGCCAGTGGAGGGTTCTTATGAACACGGTTTACTTAAACTTCGAGATTATAAAATACGTGGGATTATTATTTTGACAACTGTGGTTCTTTGTGTTTCTCGGAAGGACTACGCTCCGTTATGCCATCAGGCTGCATTACAGCCATTGTCGGCTACTTATTTCTGTAGTGTGATGTTCGTGCTTTTAAGTTTTGCGTCCACGAGTCAATTCATAATCCGGTTCCTCATAACACCTGTAATTATGGCAGTAAGAACGTGGGACGTTCCACTGGGAAAATAGCTCTGGATGCTGTGACACAATTTTGAACTTTGTAGTATTACTTTTTAACTTTATTTTTGTTCTTTTAAGGAAAAAGGATTTGAACTTGATTCAACTGGCTCCGGACAGTATCAGGTACAAAGATAAATTAGCTTGGAACAAACTGTAAGAACAGAAGTTTATCATCAGATATTTCAATGCATGTGGGGGACATAGAGGTAGATGGGAAGATAATATTAAAGTGCATTTTGAAAGAATGTGGTGTGTATGAACTGGATTCAACTGACATAGGGTACGGTGGGTTGGCTATTCGGAACTTGGACCCTCGAGGTTTAGAAATGGTGGGAGAGTTCTTCACAAGTAGCCTCTCGACACAGACTCATTTCCACGTGGTTTGGGAACTCCATTAATCTTGTGCGTTTCGTGTAAGTTTGTTGTGGTCGCCATTGTGAGGCTCGCTTGACAGTGCCCTAGACGCAGTGCATTTGAATCCTGAAAGCTGACCGCAGGTGAGTAGCAACCGTTAGATGCCCGCATCATGTGTTGCGGACTGGACTCAATTGTCTGAAAATATTTCCTTCTTTTTATTTCCTTCATTCTGTTCTTCGAAATAATAATAAGTAACTAGCATAACGGTTGTTCTGAACATATATTTTTATTAGGATCATATGATCTGTCTGTCTGGTTTTATTGTTTGAATGATCCCGCGGTTTGAGATTTTTTTTTGTGATGTTACGTTCCTTGGTGTTGCTTGTTCTTGTATTATGAACATGTGTGGTCTCCTTTCGAGATTTACTTTCCTAATGGGAGCATTGTTTTCCATGACAGGGAGCCTATGATCAGGTTTTAGTTTGCATTCACAGATAGATTTAATTATCTACTGAAATGGGAATGAAAAGGTGTTTTAAATAACATTGTAGGCATATTAGTTATTTCATGATTACATTACCCGAACATTCTCTTGAGTTTTGTTTTGTTTTGTTTTGTATTGTTTTGATTCTTTTGACGTTTATCAGTTATTTACTTAAATAATTTTGGCGCTGGCTAAAACCGGAACCGTCGATAATTGGACATACGACATTAGTGACTGGGAATGACCTTAGGTAGAAGTACTGGCAGGAGGTCACCGGACACGCAGTATATTTTTAAGGAATGACTCTATGTGAAGTGTAAACTGCATTAACACTTATCGGGCTTAACAAATTAATTCTACAATTTTGAAGGTCAGTGTAATAGCTAATCGATTGTGGATGGCGGCTACTTAAGTGAAGGAATATTCTTGAACCGTACATTTCCGGTATTGGTACGGATGTAAACATTAACTATGCGATTTCAGTATCTGCCTGCAGATACTGTCTGTATTAACGTATGTTCAGAACACGAGTTAAACACGCGAGGTGCAGACGCAGGCGCTCTGAACTGAAACAAAATCAATGGTTGCCTATTAATAGTAAACCGACGGAATTGTCTGCATGCGATTATATTATTGAGCCGCGTATTTATAGTCATTGAACGTGGCATATGTGCGGATAGGGGCCGACCAGTACATTGTACGTGATTATATGATTGGGGTCCAGCATGCTTGCATATAAATACTAGCCTTGTGACTGACTAATGTATTAAAACGGCGAGAGGAAGAACGGCTCAGGGTTCTGAAGGGTGAAAGTTGCAAATGTACGATGCCAGCTGCAGGGGCAAGCGGACATGCGAAACCAGAAACCAGAAGTTCATTCCGTATGTAGTTCCAAACATATATATATATATATATATATATATATATTTTTTACAAGAAAGGGAATTTGTGAAAGTCCAGGAAGGATGTGGCAGCTGAAAGTTGTCATGTAAGATTATTAGTTGCCCTTGTATTATGCAGGAAATTCCCATCTTCGATGGAAGTGTTATTGGATTAATGCCTCTGTATCAACCTCAGAAGTTTCACAAGGTCGAATGATGAAGTGAACGTTGGGATTTGGAAGGTCGCTGAATTTGTCTGAGAAGCTGGAAGAAACGAGTAGCCTATAATCGGTCGCATTTCTAAACCGGCGTCTTTACAGACAGAAGGGTAGTGCCTACAGCAGCGCTGAACTGCGGGCCGAACTTCTCTGTTGCTTTTGCATCGTTCAGTAATTTTCTTCCTTCGCTCCGAGGAGGTTACATTAAGACTGACCACGTGCAGCGTCTCGGTTCATTCTCTTTCTAATTTGAAATAATTGTGCCTGGTTGTCTTAATAAGAAAGTGCTTTATTTGATACAGCGTAGCTAAACAAGGGTAAAGACTGGTAGGTTGATATTTATTATGATTGTCTACTAAGTGGCTGTTAAATTACCTGTTATGTTGTAGTATTAACAAGTAACCCCGCACTAGATTAGGAGGCTAATATATTTCGATGGAAGATGTTCTGGAAATCCAGAAAGTCGACAGGCGGGCAACTTGTTCTTCTGTGCACCCGACGCAAGGTATGTACCACTCAGACTGCCACCGACAATTGCTACGAAGGTGAAGGACGGCTGTCGGAGGATCAGGTTCCTAGCGCGTTAAACCTGAAGACCATTTCCATTCTGTAAACAGCGTATTTCTGTGCGATTATTTATTCACTCCACGGAAAATCAGGTTCTACGTACGTGGTGAAACTACCTTGTCGAAATAGTCCAGTTTTCTTTGTGGGAAGAATTACTGCGGCAGCGCTTTGTTTACAGTGCCAGCTGTTGTTCTACTTGTGTCAGCAGAATGTAATTATGAACTTTTACCGGTATTTTTATCATCACTGTCATGAAAATGTATTATTTTTTGTGAAAATTGTTGCTTACCTGAAATTCTGAGACGTGGTCATGTGTGCTAAGCAGTGAGCAGTGGTAACAGTTTTGTGACTTATAATCCGTATTATTTTGACGTGTAAGTTTATAAATATTTATCAGTTTTTTGAAGTATAGTCAAGTTCCTGCGAGATGCCTTCCGGTAATTGTCCATCGCTAAACCAGACGGTGACTGGCTTTACCCCTACACCAGTTGGCTAGAAGGCCGATCTGGGTGCAGTCACGGAGAGAGTTCTTGTCCTTGCCTGGGATTGAACCCTGGTCGTCCATCTGATAGTCATTTTAATGGGATATCTTAGCTCATCTCCATAAATAATTCTGTTTTAGATGATGTGCCGTAAGACGAAGTTGAAGGACGCAGATTGGCTTAGGTTAATGATCTATTGGTGGTGGTGGTGCCTGTCTTTTCAAATAAGATCCTTATTTCACTTTCAGACTTGTCGAGACTGGATTGATCATTCTTTTCCGAGAATTCTTATTTTGCATCGAGATTACCGCCGAACTTCTTTGTTTCCATCCGTGCTCCTTGAACAGAGGAGGTTCTTCATCCTGCAGCCCAGTTGGCCTTGTGGCAAGTGTACAAAGACCCAGTACACCCCACGCAGTTTGAGATAAAACATGGCGACAGGTTTTCTTTAATCCTTTCTTTTCCATCGACTCAACCCAGAAGACTCTGTAGACTGTGTAGTAGCTTTGGGATTTTTGTTTTTGCAATTCGGAGTGTTTCCATGGTTCCTGGCAGTCGCAGAGGGATAAATGCGACCAGAATGCCCGTTGTCCGACGTTTAAGATTGCGTGGAACTGTACCTCCATGCCCCTATACGACTTCGAGGTGTAGTGATTGGGATCAGAAGTAGTTGTAGTACATTCATTACTTGTCACCAGATGGTAATTTTTGAAGTGCGATCTGTCTTTTGCTATTAGTCGGGCTAACTGAATCTGCAGACCGCATGGTCTCTGGCTGGACGACCGGGGTTCAGATTCTTGGTGGGCTGAGTGGTTTCTGTTTGCCGCCGAGTGCAGACTGATTTTAGAGGACGACCCAGCCCTGTGGCTTATTTTATCTGGTCGGTTGTGCTGTGTTCCAGTGTTTGCAGTATCACTAAACCACGGAAGTAATACAGAATACCTGTTATTTTTCGTTTTTCAAAATGTTAGCCGGGCTAACACGGTTAACTTAAACGCTCCGCGGCAAGTGTGAAGGTGGTTGGTTGTCTTATGGGATGTTGCGCTTGTCCGGTAGGTATTAGCCGACTCACCGACTTCGTGATGGACTCATTGAGGATCCCTGAAAAGTGTGTAAGAACCTACCGCACTGCACAGAGCAACATGCCAGAATACAGCCATCTTCAAATTACATCATAGGCCTTTACATTCAGACCTGCTGTAAGTGGTAAATTATTGAAATATAGCGGTAATATTAAAAGTACGATACGAGAGGAAAGTTGTTAACACAAGTAGTGATTATAGTCATTAGACTTAATAATGTGTGTGCCCTGTCTCTGGTGTTCTACACGCTTATAATCGCAGGCCTGTCTAGCACTTTCTCTGCCTCTGTGCACCATCTGTTTACCATCGATGGTCACAATCGATAATTTCATCTTCAGAAGAGAGAGTGGAGTCATGAATATCGAAACTCCACTCAATTAGTTTCCAGTTTCAAACAATCGACAGTCACAATTGAGTGGTTTGGACACCTCCTTCATATTAAGAATGACCCGGGTTCAAATCTTTGTCAGACGGATGCGGGATATTCTGAGGTTTTCGTGGTATTACTCAGCTTCGTCAGCAATACTGGCTTTAAGATGGCTGTCTTCTGGGTTTTTACTCCATCATTGTCCTGATGATGGAGGCAGCATGGACCTATGAAACGTTGGTAATCTTCTACCAGACTACACGGTGCTACAACCCAGAAGACAGCCATAAACTATTTTAGTCGCGTGAAAGAAGTTTCTTTGTCCGTGTTAAAGTGTGCATTACTTGTGTATGAAATAGAAAATACTGAACGGTTTTATCGTACAACCTAGTGGAAAATGTATTAGCGAAAGAAATATCAGAATGTAACAGTGGTCGGGACACGGGGTTCTAGGATAGTCTGGCTTTGTGCTCGAAGACGCTTGTATCAACCTTAGCTCTGGGAGTAGTGAAAATATTGTGAAGAAGAATAGGCTCTTACATAGAAAGCGTCAGTTTGTAATAGTGGAGATCTTGATAGTATTAGAAATCGACAGGGTAATCCAGTTAAATTTGTCTTTCTTATTGTAGCTCTCTGGGTTTCTTATTTGGCGTCCCATCACAGGTGTGCTAGCCTTAGGTTATCAGCAGTGAATGTATTGAAGCGGTCTTCATGTTAAGAGCATGAGACGAGAAGCTGATGACATAGTTATATGGCGTACGTTCATGTGTTATGTGGTTCGGGATTCTGGAACTACAGATCATCTGGCGAAGCTGCCAACTCGTATCTGATGGATGTTATTACTGTCACTAGATGCGATTTGGTACAGAAACTTTCGAACTTTCGTTTTAGACGTGATGTCAGCGATAGTGTCAACTTTGCTAACCAATGAACAACTTTGAATGATACAAATTATAATAATTTTATCAGGTAGCACACTAATGTCATGCGAAAATTTCTTTCGCTTTGGTTATTGTAAGATACCAGGAGAGCAAAAGTGGAATAGTGAGTTGGAATATTTTTATCACCTAGCGGATGTGTATTGCATGCAGTCGTTATTCCCTTCAGCAGTAATATTAATCATCGCTATACGAGAACCAATCTGAGATTGGGAAAGTAGAATCAGTAACATGTTGCAGCTTAATACCAGATGAAACTATCTTTCTCTTGTAATTATCTTGATCTCTGGTGTTACATGCGCTCAGCAGTGGGTGTGGGCAGGAACAAGAAGGAACCATTAGCTTTATCTCACGTGGCACCACGTGGCGACCCTGACCCACACTGTTCCAGACAAGCGTCTGCCTAAACCCGTGGCACGGCGGCTACCTGAATAGAAGGAATCTTTTCCATGGTTCCTCCAACTTCATGCCCATATTTGTCGCGAAACATCAGGCGAGGGAGACGGGGGTACTTGGAGAATAACGTCAATAGAAATTTGGATGGACGTGTTGGGAGGGTGCAGACTGGCGCACGATGGAATTCAAGGCTGGCTGTTTGTGAACGATAACGTGTCTTCGGGTTCCAATTATTCTAATGTATCAAGTGATTTGTTTCATTTTGGGCGTTCAACGAGAAAAATCAAATTTATTTCTGAACATATTGGCGTTTTGAACGGGTTTATTCGACCTCTGATTAGGAGGTGTGCGTTGACGTAACTGGTTCTTGCTGGTACTTTAATAATTTAATCGCAACTGCTTGCAGCATGTCCAGGCAACGCCGCGAGGCTTTATCTCTCGGTAAAGTAGAACAGTGCAACCAACTTCATGTACAGTAAATACCTTGAAGCGAGGTAATTAAATTGAACCCCATACATCATTTTATTGCATGGTGGTGTAAGGACAGGTGCTCGCAGGCATGATGTCGAAATATTACTTTAATTTCACGCAGAAGGATGAAGTTTCATGTACCATTTAAAGTGCACAGTAATAATTGTGAACTTAGACGTTTTTACTTACTGAAATTACGAACGTCAAAGCCATTCTACCCGCATGAAGATGACCATTCAAGGTAGAAACATGTAGTGAATCATTAATAAACGATGAAATATAATAAAAAATTGTTGCGTAGACGGAGTGTTAACCTAACGACTTGTCATGTACGTTTGCAATAAATCTGTGCATTTTCGAGTCTCTTACGTGGAGAGGCCGTTCGGAGTTTGATTATTCTGCGGGGGCGGTTTGACGTATTTCTTATCCATCGCACTTCAGAGCTGATCCGCTTCCGTTGGCCATGGGTATTGGATATTTGTTGCGGTGAAGACATCCGTGGATCTGAATTTGCGACGTGTGGGAGGAATGCGTAGAGCTTTACATGCGCCAGATATTCAGTTAAGCACAGGGATAACCTTATTTAGATTTGTACTTCTGTTGGAGATTCATATGGCACCAAATGCAGTTGTCGGAGGCACCATTTTCTTCGTTGCACCTTTGTTTGGTGTCATGTGGTGGCAGCACACAATGTTCGCTTGGCCACACCTCTTGGTACCGTCGCCTTTGTTGTGCAAATAACAATTTTTTTGCTCTTGTTGTTAGTCGTTTCTTGCTCGGAAGTTTGTTATTACCCCGCACGATGATTTGTACTGACCCAGGGTTTTTTTCCTTGCGTCACGGGGAAGCAGATGTTTCGTTCTGGGAGGCTGGCACGTGACGTGTTCAGATCGTGCCAGTCCGTACACACAGGTGCTCGCCGAGAGCTGTTAACCTAATGCGCTAGTGACAGGAAAACTTTGGCGTTGCCTCCCACATCTTTTCGTTATCTTTAGATCCCGATACGACGTTTAACAGCTGTTAGTTAACTTATCGGTGTTTGTTTTGTGAGTTGTAAAATCGTGTGTATGTAGATAACGTTACGGAGTAACATATTGCATCCAACTTTAGGACTGAGTGTTCTTCTATACTTTGAAACGTTGGTATCTACCTACATACGACGCCGCAACAACCCAGAAAACAGCCTATGCCTTGAGAACGTGAAATCTCACCTTAAATGTAGTCATCTTCCGTGATGCTATAGTTCTGTGCAAAAATCTGTGGTACTGAGTCGTAAACTCAAGAAAAAATTCTTTTGAAGGCAAGGTCTTGGTCTGAGGCTGGCTTAACCAGGAGGGACAGCAGATTGGTTTCCTCTCCTCTTCCTAATTCTCACCTGATGTCGAAAGCAGAATACAGCTCCCGAAACGTCTTCGTTTCATGTTAGTCGTGTAAAAGTAATTTAAACTCACGTCGTCAGAAAACTTTACACTTCGACAAGTTCAAATTTTTTGGCTTTTCATTTTTTTTTTAAAAAAAGTGACGTCTTATACGTTGACAAAAAGACAGTGAATCGTTGTTGCTAATTGTCTTGTAATTCTGGCCGCTCGAACAAAAGACCGCGGGCGTGACCCATTCCGGAAGGGATTTGTATAGCCCTAAGAAAGATGATTACATCGGGGTTCGAGATTCGAACCACGGAACTCGGGATTGTCGAGCGTGAGTGGCGAGCAACACTGCGATTGATTTGGCCGTGTAGCGTTCTGTATTTCCAAATCCCAGCAGGGAGCATCATGTTGCCCCCCCTAGCAGTTGCTGTGAGTCACATCTAGACAAGCCACATGCATTGTCCCTTCTTTCCAATGAAATAGAGAGGAGACTGGATTGGGTAGGCTATGCTGTGGAGATTTCTTCTACGAGATAACGCAGGTTACTTACACCTGAGATCTGGCTGTAATGAGCAGCTTTTGTAATTGCAATTTATTGTTACACAGCATAGTTGTGAGAAAAAATCCCAATTATCTTGACGCGATGTGTGGCCGGGTTTGAAACCATACATCGAGGGAAGATTTTATCTCATCGAACGTCAATTGAGAATAATGAAAATTCTTTATTTTGTGTTGTGATCATGAATGCAGCGGATGTATCTTTTTTTCTTCTTCAGAAAAATGTTTTTTCTTGTAATACAGGGTGTTCATAAATATGTTGACGTTTTGATGTGCGTGTAATTATTTGTTTCTGACACTTTCGGGAAAGTTGCGTACTACAGAACAGTCGCACGTCGCTTGTATTTTTCACACGTGGTCACGGAAGTTCATTCACAAGCTCTTCGGATGCGTAACAAGTAAATAATTACAAGCCCTTCAAAACGTCTGCTTATTTATGAACAGACTGTACTGTTCGAATTATCTCCATTAACTTGGTTGCAAAGGAGTAAGGAGTATAACGACATTCTTGCCAGTATTTCGTGTTGTTAATTTTTTTTAACATTTAGTTCTTACCGCAGAGAGCACCATTACAAAGATCAGGTGATTAATCCTGTTTAAGGAAATTATCGCCGTTTACTCCGAGAATCATACATAACCCATAAATACAATATGCAGAGTTGGTAATTGTTAAGGCAGGTCGTGTATATAATTACCATTTCGCTTTTTAACCAGGGGCATATCTTGGCCATGTTTAAAAATATCCTTTTACAATGGCGAAAACTAGTTCTGGGTGCCAGAGTTGAAAACGCAGTGGTCCCTGAGGCAGTAAAGAAGTTTCCCGCTTTTATGGAACACGGAGGCTCCTTGCATTGGTCTCAATAGATACTGTATATTCCTATCAAGTAGAAAATAAATCTGGTCGCAAATTGCTTCATGGTTGCTGTAATAATTATAAAGGAATTTAAACATGCAGCTTGATAATTGAGTCGGTGATCTTGAAAAGCCATTATTTGAGGTAATAAAGGTGTTGTTAGTAATAAACGAAATAACTGTGAGCTGTTTTAAAACGTTTATTGAACATTCGACAAGCAGTTCCCATTATTTGTGTTGTCCAATAATCATCTAGTAGTACAGAAGCATCCACATAACGACAGTTTAAAAATATAAATGTCGATTGCTCAGTGGAGAGGAAATTAAAAGCAAAGAATGCCCTCCGATTCCATTGTGTTAATTCCCACACCGGAGGCTTAATCTTAACACCGAATGCGTAAGATGTACATCAGATGATAAATTCTTCTCGCTTCGTTAGTTATGTTGAAAGCGAGTTTTTTTAGTTCCGTCATGTAACTATGCTCACGAGTACTTCCTGCTGCGTGGATGCTGCATTGTCTCAGTCGTCAAAACAGAGATCATGGCTTTCTCTTCTGAGTTTATTAGAAGGGTTTGACGTATATTAATATCTGCCATCAACAGCTTTCAACGAATTGTTTTAACACTTGCTGAGTGAGGCTTTCAAGATCGTTTCCTTTTTAATGTGTTACATGTAGCCTACTTCACTGAACTCTGTGCGCAGGCTTCAGGCCTGCATGTTGTATTTTTCCTAGGAACTAGGCAACCCGCATGACAATGCGTCATTATTGGAACGCATCGTTTTAAGAGTACAAGCCGAGGGTATTATCAGAACATTCTTGCAACAGCGGAAGCTGGGGTCAGTGTTGAAAAAATTGTTGCAGCTGTGCAACCGAGGTAGAGGTGATTTTTGAAACAGTATGTGTCGATGCCTTTGAGACACGTTGCAAGAATGGGGACCGAAATGGTTGTTAGCTCGCAACGATTGTGGCAGATTGTATCACAACAGTGGTATTAGATATTTTTCTGTAGTTTATATGCTTGGCTAGAACTCATTATGGTGTGGTCCTGTCCATCTGTCTGTCCAGTCGATTCAACTCTAGAACCACTGGACGGATTTGGATGAAATTTGTTATGGAGGTTGTGCTATTCAGTAGGACCTCAAAATCGCATTTTTATGTTATAATTAGGTATATTAACTGATGATTTATGATAAATGAGACGTGTAGATGACTTGTGATTGGTTCCGCAGGTGGTGCAGCGGGACGTGGAGTCGCATGGCAAGATCGTGTGTTCCGTGGTAAAACTGTGCGAGAAGATCGGAAGTTCCTGTCCTGCGACTCTCCGCACCAAGGGACACTACGATACAGCGCATGCGCAAAGCGTGGCTCGCAACTTGGAGCGACGCTGGCATCATCTCTACTTGAGGTCTCTGGAGTGGCAGTGCCATCTGGAAACACTTGCAGGAAAACTTCGCAATAATGTGAGTGGATGGAATGCGTTTATTTGTAAGACACGCCAAGTTGGTTCAACAATTAATTTAATGGTGCGGTGGCCACAGACTAAATCTTTGGGTCTGTAGCCGTGGCCTACTTCTGTTCTCGTTTGTCGAAAGCGCATAGCTCCCAAGTTGTTGCGCCCCTGGTGTTAGACCCACGATTTGACACAGTATTATCCTTGCGTAGTGATTGAACATTTTTAATCGAGAATGGCTGTCTTCAATTTAAAATGGATATGGATCAAACTCTCAGAACGTTGTGAGTGGACAATTTTCAGCATAATTGCGTCATGGATTTACGGATTATTTTTACATTGAACTCGTTTGTAATCAAGTGACCGTCCATGTCGTGATGTTAGTATTATTATTTGGTGTGCTGTGTGAAAGAACGAATTAGTTAAGCTGTCTGGTTTTGATTGATACATAATGGCAGGGGATTTTGAGGGAGAAGGGAGGCCTTCAACTGCTACACCTTGCGTGAAATTATTTCCGTAGCAGTTGCAAGCGAGTGCACTTGGCAGACGGACGCAGCGCCAGTGTCCGCTTTACGGGTCGAACATGTGGCTGTGATGGGCATCTGAAGAGCAAACAGATTGGGGTGGCCATCCAGTGGTTTCCATGTTTGCTGATCACTTAGCGGCGGGTTACAGCTTACGTAGGACATGGTTATTTACGGGCGAAGAGCTACTCTGACGACATGAAACGATATAATCATCATACATTCTCGCGTTGTTGGGTTCGGTTAACATTTTGAAGGTCGAGCAGCCGCCGATGCAGAGGATATGGAGTCCTTGGTAGGATGTAAGATGCAAGGGACATAAATTAGTGTACAGAAGTGGGGTCGAGCGGTTGGTAGGTCTCTTATAAGCAGTCACACCCTCTGGAAGGACAGGGAACCTTAAAATTAATAATACGCGAAGAAATGAAAGGCCTCATGCCTGTCCGATATGGTAGTGCCTCCGTGCCAAATGTGATTAAGATCGTGCAAGAAATTCGGCGTAATGTGAAGTCAACTTAATTTCCAATCTGACGAAATCACTGTCACAGAAGCGTGAATTATCTCGGAATCACGCGCTGGCCCATTGTTCGTAACCCGTGCCTTGATCATTAGCCTACGTGTTGACATGCAACTTTCACGAGATGGACGTAGCTGACACGGGACATTCAGCGTTAAAAATAGACGGTTGTTAAATTCCAGTGGCGCAACACGTACGACTTTTCAGTTTTTGTTCTCCTACTTCTCAAACATTTGTTTAAAAACTTTTAAATTTCATGTACAGATCAGATTATTAGAGCCCAACCCGCATACAGCTTCCCCAGTCGTTGGCGAACCATGTTGTTGTCTGTGAGTTGCTGTGGTAACGCGAAGTGTCCTTTAGGGCCTAATCATAGAGAATGTGTAATGCTACTTCGAGTGAACGTGTTTTAAAACCACTGTCCGTCAATATTTCTAACGCTGTTACCATAAGAACAGTGATTCATTCAGGAAAAGTCGGACAGAACGTGTTTTTTTCCCATATGGGAATTAGAAAACAGGAAACAGTTTTGAATGATTATAGCGTCTCTAAAGTTAATGATTATTAGCTCGATTATCTTTGGACATGACAACAGATGCAGTATACTCCTTACCCATCAGTTTTTTTTAATTAATGGCCGATACACGCCGAAAGTTTGGAGTGTTTTTGCCAAACCCATTTTGGCTGACACGAATTTGTGATGTTTATATAAAAATGACAGGTTTGGTTGCCTTCGTCACGATCCACAGAGGAGAAGCTTTCTGTTGGCAACATACCATCACGCACATGTATAATACTCTCAGGAGAACTTTGGCAATCAATCGGTTTGTGGAGAGGCACAGCATTAAAGATCTCAACGCACCTCCACTGTTCCATCACGAATGCGCCAAAGGGTATGGAATTAACAGTTTAAATTGGGCACGACCTTTCTTGAAGTATTAGCTCGCAGTGCTTGCTGCAATTCGTGTTCTTAGAAAATCCAACATTTCTGAATGACACGGTTGTTCCAAAAGGCATTCTTTGTTATTGTCACGAAGAGGCGTGTTTGTATAAGCTGTATTTCCTCGCCAGAACCGAAGCTGTGACTGAAGATTTGTGGAGTATTTTCCGGGGTTCATAATCGTGATGTAACTCACTCGCTCATGAAACAAGGTGTTTCTCGGAGAAAAATTAAAAAAAAGAGAGAGAGAGGTTATTTCGCAGTTGGTCAAGACGTTTCCCCGAACATCATGGAATTCTGAAGTGCTCTACAGTGTTCAGAGGAACACGCCAGTGAACCATATCATGAGTTATTTGAATCCAGTCATCACACTCAATTTTCGATCCCTGCCCCCCTTTCCAAGAGCCCCCTCTCAGTTGTTCATACTTCAGTCTTATACGCAGTTACCATCTCCCATAAACTTGTTTAATTTTCCGTTTAACTCGTCGTCTTTTATTTGATAACCATGATAATATTTTGTGAAGAACACAAATTAAGACGCTTCATTGTCGAGGAACTGCATTAATTTTTTTTTTTTAAAATCTGTATAGACGCTTTCTAAATTGTTAGACCCGTGAAGTCGAGTGTCTGATTATACACGGCGCATAATGTACTCATGTCATTACCAATAGAACTAATTAATTTAATTGGCGTCGTCCATTATCTGTCAGTTATGTACAGCGTATTGTGCTCAGCCGAAGTTGTGTAGCGAATTGAAACAATGGGCGTAACAGATAAAGGGATTGAAGTTGAATTGCGACGACGTCCACGGATGTGTATGAAAAAGTGTCGGACTCCCCACAGGGACGCTGCACGCACCTGGTCGTCTGTCTGACCGACCACTTCTCTTTGTCACGCCCGGCAATCCGTCGATCCATTGTGTCGCCGCCAGGTGATGCAAACCAATTAGGGGACAACCAAAATTGCGGGGTGGGGGGTTCACGGAACCATGAACCAGACATTGTTTCATGGTAGAGGTTAGTTAAGGTACATATTGCTGCTATCTTCAGAGCCGAGTTTTTATTAGAGCTTTAATAAGTTTCGAAAAAACAGGTGATAAACCTGCAATTGTATATTTAGTCTCATTGATTTCTTTGCATCAAAGTGCACAGGCCGCTATATCGACAGGGTAAAGCGGCCGAAGCGTGAACCTGACCTGTCACCTCCGTCTATTGCCAGCTAGCAGAAGTAAAATCTCCATACTTCTTCACAGGACGAATTTTCGAAGACTTGTGAACTTGTGTGTTTGCGTATCGAACCGTTTCTATAATTATCGTCTCTTAACGTTTGAAAATATTTAGGTTGTCACGTGACACATGTTAATTGGTGAATGTTAGTTGACACCTGGGCTTAGAAAGTGGTGTGTCAAGTACATCGTTGCAAAATAGGATTTAACGTCGTTAGAATTGTGGTCGTAAATGTGACCGCGTGTTGCTTGCAAATTCCGCCTCTGCAAGCGTTCTGAACCTGTGCAACTCGATTGAAAGGCCCACGGCGTCTGGGGGTGGGGATACGCAGGCCCGTGACATGTCCGGTTTGTTCGAAACTTTCAGTAAGAGTTGTTGTAGGGGGTTTTGATATTCATTGCTTTGGATGCATTACTTCTGCTCTTTGTCAGCGAAAGAGATGAACATAGATCGATGTTTACTTTGAGGTAGGAATTTAATTTTATGAATAGACTTGGTTCTTTCAAGGGTTATATCGAGAAGGTTGGCCGAACACGTAGGTCAGTTCTGCATCGTGAGTTCAGAATGCAAAGGAACGCGCTAAAACTTGAATCGGTAAGTGCCCTGTAGAATAATAACAAAAGAGTCTAATGGAAGTACGTTGTAAGATTGTCAACTTGAATCCAGTTAATAAATATATGGTCCGCGGGTGGAATTCTTGTGACGGTGAAGAGGTTATGTTGGGTCACACACACAAACGTTTTGAAAAGACGCTGTCAAGGGACTATCGTGTACACGGTACACATTTTGTCGTTATTATAGCGTCACATGACGATTACAGGTCATTTTGTGTCTCACTGCATGTTGTATTTTCTTTTCTGCATGCTACAATTATCTGAAGCCCAGAATGGACATTTCGCATGACTGAAGTACCGAGAATAGGCTTATTATTTAGTTTCTGCGTTTTGTTATCAGGGTATAGTGTAATGATATGTTTCTTTCCCCCTTCATGCGATATCTGTCGAGGGGTGTAAATCAATTACGCTCTAAATTATCTGTTTCTAGTGCTGCCTGTCGATTATAACAATAAAACGTGTACGACATGGAAAGCTTTTTAAAGGAGATATTGTTGCAGGCCTTTTGATTTCAGGGTATAAGGACACAGTAGGCCTTTCCGAAACGTCGGTAATCACGAAAATGCTACACGGTGTCGCAGAGCAGAAAATAACACATGTAAGCTTCAACCGCCATGAAAACCTTATGCCTCGTGCATTGTAGTTGTTTGACCATTGAAGGCGATGACATTTGTTTCGGAGAAATGTACCGTCACTTCTTTTAAAGGAAATGGTGAGTGTGCAGTGCTGATGTGGCATCAAGTGTGTTGTCTACCTTACCTCTGGAACATTTCCTTTTTCTGTGATGTGAAACGCTTAGAGAGGAATCTTTCGGTATAATTATGCAGCTGGATGTGTTTTAGTAGTAATAGTGCTGTTCAAGGATACGGTTATATATATATATATTTTTTTAAAATATCGTAAGATCTTTCTCGATTTGTGTCACAGCTTCAGTGCATTTATATTTGTATACTCAAATTTAGTAAGCATTGTTTGATTCCACCGTAATAATAACGGGAATTTTGGTGTTTCAGTTCTCTGGAGAATTTCGATTACCAGTTACGATTATCCTGACTACGAGTTTCGATCGTGATTTTCTTCGCATACGTTATAGACTAATTCTTGTTGTCCTCAAAGATTCGTGATTGCGCTACGCGTTTAAGGTTTACAAACAAATAACATCGAAATGAAGTCATTCTGAAATGTGTGTTGGACGTTGCTTAGTCAGCCAGAAATTAAAAATTTAACACACTTAATCCACGTTTTAGTTTATTGGCCATTCGATTAAAAATTAACAATACGTTTAGCGAATTATAAATTCAGTTATTTGCAGATGTATAATGGACGTTGCTGAGTCAACCAGAGATGAAAATTAAAATCAAAGAAATCTGGTAATTGATTGCCTCGAAACACTTCTTTCACAGTTCTGGGTGCAGCGGTAAGCAGCTGTGCACTTTGTAATGAAAATCCTGAACGTAAATTCCAGTCGACCAGTGACCGTGGCTATTGATTTTGTCACGCTTGAAGTACTATTATGGTGCACAATAAATGTAACTTTTTATGGTTCTATGCTCGTCACACCAATAATGGACGTGGGAGCAAAAACTGATCGGTGATCGAGATATTTGTGATTTCAAAATCTCGAAGTAATTGCTTTCGTTCAAACTAACCTACAAAACCAGTTACAAACGATTTTAATGTTGCTGGGAGTCTCTTTTACATATTTTTAGTTTCGGGCAGAATTCGTGTGGCACACATTAGGGTCTGTTGGCGGCGTCTTGTGACCACGGCAGTGAAGCTTCGAGTCATCACACACGGAATGTCGGAGTTGAGTGAAATATGACGCCTTAAAACTGGCCTTGTCCATCGACGTGTGTGTTGTTTGTAATTCGTCATTCTTAAGCACCCAATTGTCTACTGATAAGTTCGTGTTGTTAAATAAATGAAGAATTGATGAGTTACTTGTCATCCTACTCAAAACGCCTTGCAATGGGTAGAAATAATATGGCTACCTTATCGTGTGGTGTGCCAACTGTAAGCTTGTACCTTGGTGTACGTGCCGATTGCTATGTATGATGGAGACATTTTATTCTGTTTTGTTGACTTTACGTATTGAACTGTGACACACATCACTATCTTATCTTGTTACTCTCCCATATTCGTAGTTTGTTCATTCTCGTTGTTGGCTGCGTATATAGATTGTTATCAATTCTTTGTCTTCGCCGTTTGCTATTTGCCGAGATACCCAGGCTATTTAAGGAAAGAAGGTTCCATATTAAGCACTGATTAAAAATTAAAATTAAATCCGTAGCATAACAGCTCCAGAGAGCCAAAGCCGACTAGCCTGACTGCTGGCCTCACGTTCACATGCCTAAGCAGAGGTGAACGATCATCCAACCAGATACAGGGTGACGTGTGGTCAGCACGACGAACCCCCAGCCATTGCTAGTTTTCCTGACCGGATTAAGCACTGATTAAAAATTTGAAATAAAGGAAATCGTGAAGCCCTTTCTGTAGGCTTTGCGGCCCCAAACGGACGTATGCGCTGTCCCCAATGTGGTGATGGAATGATTCTGAAATGTTGGTAGTACTGAAGGCATCTGCTCTAACCAGGCATTCCTCGGGATGAAGTAGGGGAATTACGAAGTGTTACGTTCAGGATTGACTTTGATTGTGTTTATTGGTGATTTATGCACTTAGCTGGAAAGTTGATCACAATGCAATACTGTAATTTTGCCTAGGGCCTGTGTTTTGTGCTATGGGGCTGTATGAATTATTTGTGTGTTGAACGTTTTTTAGGAACTCTTAAGCTAGATTTGAGTTTTATATGAGTGTTCGACACGCATGAACCAAATTAATTTCGTCTTAACAGATTTTAGTGATCCATACTCCACACAAATAAATATCATCGACATTTAAGTAGTTACGGAGATGAACCCCATTCGGGGCAACGTTTCTCGTTATCGAAAATCAGCGAATATTTATTTATATGCTTATCACTTTTACTTTAGCGAAAATATCTAACAGAAACATGGCGTAATGAAAGTAATTTTTGTTCCATAAGTGAAGAGTCTTTCATTATCTCAGCTAACAGTGAGCCTGTTATATCTTTCCTGATGTCACGTGATTAATTGTTATCGTTGTGTGGCTATGCGTTGATATCGATCATTCGTCGCAGTATTGTACTAGTGTCTGCAGAGGAGTGATGGTTCTGTGTGCAGATGGTCTCTCGTGATGACGTCTTCACAACCACAGAATGTGGAGTTAACGGCTGTCAATTGTTGCTTGTGTTTGGTGAGTTTGAATTCTTTTTTGCGGTATTAAGCGACCGTAATGTGGGGACATTGCTTTCTTTGCAACGTGCATTTAGAAGTATTAAATCCGCCTTATTCGACAGTTCCCACTTCGTCTGCCATATCCCAGCACCACTTCCAACCTCACGATTTTCCTCATCTGTCGTTTTATCAGCTCTCATAGGATATTCCAATACGTTTTCCAGGTCTTGTAGAATAGCAGAACCTCCGCATCAAATTTAATCCAAATCTGGTTCTGGACTTGAATCAACTGGTCAGACGGACTCGGACAAATGTGACGAGACCGTAATGCGTCTTCTGGAGAACAACATATGGACTCTGTTGACTGTCTTGAGCCACTCTTGGCTTTGTAAGAAGTAAATTGCTGTGTGGAGTTACGAGCTTGTCGCTAATGAGCCATAACTTTAGGTACAATTTGGCTGCACGCGACAGAGACAAGCGACCGAGGCAGGCGACAGAGTTACGAGACCGAGACTGGTCGCTTCCTGTCTGCTCTCTGTACAATCGTATGAA
>NW_019059987.1:0-53533 GCF_000696155.1 Zootermopsis nevadensis | reverse complement strand
GCAGAGACATACGGGGTGAGTGAACTTATCTCGGTATCTGCCTTTATTGAATTACCGATTAGACTGTCGTGATCTGTGTGTTTCGTGCATTAAATATATATTTCTTCATAGGTTGTAAGAGGCAATGGACCCGAAAAACCTCGGAGTAACTGGTAACCATGTTCAGATTGGAACCATTTAATTTCCAGGGACATCTTTGGGGTTTTATGGCTATGTTCAGTCAGTTTTTCTGTGGTCAGTTATTATTGATATATGATTCGCTCATTAGGACTGAATATTTTTGCATTAAATGTGGGATTCCATCCTGTGGTTGGAGATGGAAGGGACAATATTTGATGAGTACTCATTAACAAGCTACAGGAGGGTTTTTTCTCCAAATTTGGAGGTTGGCGAGGGCTGATGGTTCCTCATCATAAAAGGCTAATATGGGGTGTCTTTATTTCTTCCTTTATCATTGTTGCTGCATTTTTATAGAGCAAGAAAACACATGTCGACACAAAGAGAATCTACCACCTAACAGAATGTGTGTAATTTGTGTTCGTCAGTTGAACATTTATAGACGGTTTTAAATGTTCCTTGCGACTTTTCGAAACTGGTGATGTGCAGTACTGAACCTCACACGTGGCTTTACTGAAAACGTTTTTTTTTTTTTTTTTGGATGTGGACAGTACCTCCAAGTAGATTGTGTTTGTTATGAGAGAAGCCATTTCAGTTTCAATGTGTGAACAGGTAGTAGCAGTGCCCTAAAGGAGAGGCTGAATCTTTGGCGTGACGTAAGCAATAGGACAAAATATTTAAAACTCGGTGTTAGGATGTTCAATAGAACATTTTCATTGATATCTCTAGTGACAGACAGACAAATTGATGTTAGGATGGGTACGGTATGTGTTGTGCATTCAAGAAATAAGAAATGTGTACAAGATTTTAGTTGGGGAAACTGAAGGGAAGTGATTATTTTGGAGACATGGGCACAGATGGGAGAAGTATCATAAAATGAATCTGACTGGAAGTTTTGATAATTTGAGTCATGTGCACTGTGTTGAATTTTCTACTCCGTATTTTATTGGATTCAAAGTACAAACCAGAATGTACGTAAGGTAAATTATAAATGTAAATAAGAAATTCAGAAACTTGCCGTGGTATAATAACCATTCAAAATGGCGGGTAAACATCACGTGACTGTCTAGTGGCGACATCGCGTGAATAATGTTGGCACTATTTGAAACCCATTGGGCCGTAGTACAGCTGTGCAGTGGGGGCCGTGTGGAGTAGTCACGTGGGGCGCGTTACGTAACGTGTGCATGAACACCTGCTATTCCCGTTTTAGTGGCCTCATTCGCTCGCAGAAGCGATTGCCGCCGAGAAAACTTTTTTTTTTGTAGTCCGGAATGCGGTATTTTGTTGATTGAGAGTGCTGAGTCTTCGTGTGAGGATATTTAGAATGGCGGCTGTTCAGACACCTGGTGAGTGAATTCAGTTATTAAGGCATGGGCATTCATGACAAGAAAATAGGTAGGCCAAGGACACTCGTTGCATTCGCTAGTCGAGCGGTAACTGCTCTGTCCTCACAAGATGAATGTAGCAGGTTTCTGTTTTGACTCGTATAAGTCATTGTTTTCGTTTGGAAATGTGGAATAATTTTGAGATGCGTCTTCTGTATAGCGACGGAAAAGTTAAAAAATAACTCAAAGTAACGGTAATAATAAACGAGAATTTTCGCTTTGGTTTAGACCTGAAACATGTCATTAACATTTGAATCCTGGTTACATTAGTACGCAAAATATGGTTAATGCAGTGCAACTTTAACTAACAGTTTTGCCTGTAGTGAGCACTCCTGTAGCTATCAGTGATACTGACATTGAAAAAACCTCAGTTTACTCCGTTTCCTGTAAGATAAAAGACTTTATCAGAAAGTTGCGCGTGTGTGTTCTGCTAATTGGCTGATGTTTTTACACATTGCTTACTTGGCAGAACTTTTCCTGTTATAGTTTGCCCATGAAACCCCGTGATGATGTCAGAAATATGCTGTATAATTGTCTAGACCCGGGGTTACCGATGTTTTCAAGACTTTCGCCCTGCAAGTGTTCGCCAGTAAGACGCGTTATAGTAATTGATTTGACGTTCTTTATTAAGCTGTTGCTCGCAGTGGCAGACACTGCAGAATATGACTTCAACAAAGCGTGTTTTATGTATACTATATTTTGCCATAGGGTGACAGTATTACAAAAGTGCGTGCGGACAGTGTTAAAATACATCGACGGGACGCGGTTTGAGAACCCCTAATCCAGACTGACGTTAGAAGTTTCGTAACTTTCAACTGCCAATGACGGGACAAGTTTGCTGAGTGATAATTGGTTTGCTTTTGATCGGAATTGTATTGTTTTGAACCTTGACCGAGAAACCAGTTATCGTGTTTTTTGTTTTGTGAGTTGTCTCTGGCGATGTCTGCTTGCCAGCCGACCTATCCGTATAGGACGGCGTGTTGCCATCGCGTAACACCGTTACTGTCATCTTTGACTTCCTCGTGCTGTCCGCAGAAGTTGACTGACCCGTCATTGCAGCCAGTGTCTTGTAACAATTATCATAACTGTACTGTCTGGTGGTAGAACCCGAAAGGGGGAAAAAAGACACGTTGTACTTCCCATTTCATCTTATCCTTCCATTTACGTGGTCTTCAAAGTGGACGTTGAGGCGTTAACTCTTCTCCGTATCCTGTCCAAATGACCAACTTGTTGTATACATCTAGAGTTCATTGTTGCAACAATACTAGGTGACCTGTTTAAAACACGAAATTCGTCTCCGCAGAAGTTTTTGGCCGGTGGAATTTTCAAGGGGAAGGCTAGGAGCGAGTCACTTGTGCGAAGTATAATGCTGACTGCACCGAGGACTGAACGCCCAAACAAAAGAATTGCACTGACCGTGCCACCTCAGGTACACAGAGTAGGCCCGTCCGCCAGCTCCGCTAGATTCTCCACCGGCCAAAAACTACTGTGCCGACTATATTCTCAGAAAGATAGGTCCATATATATTCCTGAACACGTTTTTAAACACTTGTAAGAGACCACGTATCACATCCTTATAAAACAAATGACAATTGCATCTTTTGTATGTTCTTGTATTCAGCGTCTGGGAGGTAAACGAAATGATTTCGTAAAATTTAGAGGACGACTTCACCTCCACTGGTGGTGTTTATAATGTACAGAAGATGCAGATGTGTTGGTACAGACCCCTGACTGACTGCCTGCCATCACCTCCACTAGCTATAACGACTCTGGTCCGTGTTAAAGAAGCATCTCATCACGCGTGCGTGTTTTACGACGTACAACGAAACGAAAGAGAATATCTCATCACAGATTGAAATTAGGTGTCCTAAATCTAATCAGTTTATTATTAATAATAATTATAATTGTTCAGTACAGGCCTTGCAGATTTGTAAACTTGATCCCCCGAAAGGTATTTCTGAATAAGTAAGTCAGTTTACGCCTCGCGGCCGTGAGAAGTTTGTGTTGGTAGTAGAAAAGAGTCCACACGAGACTGCGATTAATAATTAGCAATTAATGTTATCGATACTAACAACTTCATATCTTCACCATTTGGTAACATCAATTTACGACTTGCGGAGGCCTAGGTGTTTAGTATGTTCTTTTTCTCTATTTACCATCAACCGTAAGGTCAATACATTGCATGTCTGGGTGGAAGATTTCACCCATTGTTAATTGCCTACTTAACATTCCGCCGTCGAGAAGAAATTTTTAGAAAGTAGCCTACAACAAGTTACATGTTCATAACTTTTTTAATTAGCGAATTACACTGGGAGAAAGTGTACTGAAATAATTTATTTAAAATTCCGCATGTTCTGCACTGCTAATATCCAACTATATTTTACCATTGCTCACGATTTTGAGCTTCTTACGCAAACTACCATCGTCATAACCAGTCGTAAGATCTATCTTAATGGTATCCTACCATCTCATTCTCTTTCTTCCAAATGAAAGTCTTTAAATGGGTTATTGCACCAAAATTTTTCGTAAATTCACCAGCGTATTTAGGCTACGTGCATAAATCAGTATTGACCGAAATAAAGATAAATAATCAGCGTAGTGAATTCCCTAAGCAATCTTGGTACTTAATACAGTGCCAGTAATTTGTATTGACCTGTGAATGCGTAAGACTTTAAAACCCAACTGTTTACGTCATATCACACGGCCATTAGTGTAATTTCCATTGTATGTTTTTTCCCCCTTTTACGTCAGAGATGTATATTACCATATAATCAAGTTCATAGAGTGGTAATACTTGTTTGGACAACCTTCCAGAAAGAAACGCCTCGCTTTTTACCCACTTCATAGCTACGAAATAGGTAATGTCCGCGTAGTTGCGAATGACTCAGACCAAGTTGGCTAACCTCACGGGTGTGATAAGTCACAGATGCGTAAAGGAGAGTTGAAAGTTGGTGGCGTTTGTGTAGCGGTGCGTTAGTTCGTAAAGAAAGAAAGAAAGAAAGAAACAGCGCTGTGGAACGAGGACAGAATTAACGCACGAGTAAGAAGGCTAGATAGAACAGCTGTGAGCGAGTTAGAAACTTCTAGCGTAGTTTATATCGTGTCAAAGACGAAGTAGAGTGACTCGTTGCGAGAATTTTAGTCGTGTCGTAATAGTTGGATGTATCAGCTCGTTTTGTTTTGTGACGCTGCTTACAAGGATATATCATTTGTAATTGTTAGAGGTTAGATTTTTTGTTCTGAAGTGCTGCAGATTTGTTCGTGTATTACGTAATGAATTTCACAAGAATTCTGTCGTATTACTAACCATTGTCAGGTTACTAGGAGACTGAACTTCCTGTTAGTTCAGTTGATTGTGTCCGTGACATTGTTGTACGACGCAGCGCAGTTAATTAAAGTGTGATTCCTGTTCTGTGTTGGTGTTACGTATTGCCTTTGATCTAGTGTATTTAACTGTGAAGGCCATTACTTTCCATTTACGAGGTAATTTCATACACAGCATAGACACGTTCGTATTTAGACATAATATTTCGTGCTTTTTTTGGTATTTCATAATAACGTCTTTTAAGACATATATTTTGGTGTAGTTATGATATTGATTTTTACCACATCGTTGCCAAGTCTCCTTTGTGACCCTCACGAAGACCGATGGTGCAAGGTGCACCGTATTGGACGGTGACGCTCACGAAAGATACGGCTAGGAGGAGGAAAATGTACTTTTAGTTATTTGCTTTCTGTTTATAGATAGCAGCTATGTATGTTATATTCCGCTTTTTATTTTTTTTTTTTGTGGATAAGAGGGACAGTGGCAGATTGAGACGAAGACCAACTGAGCGACTGTCAGTTTGTCAAAGAAGACTTTTCCATGGATTCTTTCATGCTACTTATTGTCGGCACATTCATTCTAACATCCATCACAATTCCATTATCAGTAACCTTTTTATGTTCTGATGTACTCAAAGTCAGCTAATACCTGCTGTTTCGAGAAAAACATGAAATGTTTCAGATATAAGGATCGGCATCAGTTCTGTACTTTCGTGTTTTTGTCTTTAGGTTTGGTTCAGAGGTGGGATATGCTGCAAGCACGGGCCGAAGATCTACAGCGAGTTCGGGCCTTGCAGCGCGAGATGGCAGCACTACGTGATGAGCTTCTCGATCTTGCCTCCAGAGTGACTTCTATGGAATCCGAACTTAAAGATCGGGACCAGTTGGAAAATAGAATTCATCAAGTGAAAGTAAGCACATCTTTCACTTAAATAAGTTTGTTGTGTGAACTTGCTTTCATGCAGAATGCAAGTTAGTTTTGTTTTCGTACGTAGGTAGTTTTGAGAACTGTTTTGATTCAGGACAGGTTTATTTTAATTGGCAAGTGGGTGAAAGTTCAGTAAATGTTTCTTAAGATCTGTGACACTTTCTATAACTGTATAAATGATAAGGTCACTAATTGGTTGGATATGTGATTGGGTATGAAGGTCTGAGTTTTCTCTTGCCGTTATGAAGTGGTTGTCCTCATTAACTTTGCCTTACAGTACATCTCATGGTCAGGCCCATTGGTGGATGTGGGTTTTAAGAACGAAGGTGGCATTCTGTTAGGCAGCTGAGGAAGCATTAAGCTTTCCATCAAATCTTTATTGCATTATAGTCGGCGCAGTAGTTTTTGGCCGGCAGAATTTTCAAGGGTAAGGCTAGGAGCGAGTCATTTATGCGATAGTATAATGCTGACTGCACCCAGGAGCTTATCAAACAAAAGAAATACGCTGACCGTGCCGCCACAGGTACACAGAGTAGTAGGCCCGTCCGCTAGCGTATAATACACGACTTGTGAACGATGTCAATAGACTCCTATATTGTCGGCTGAGCTATCGGTACTTGTTCCAATCCAGTTCATATGGTGACCGCTAGATGGCTCAAGCTGTGGCACATCGGTAACGCAGCTGCTTGCTAAATAATCCTTACTTACGTCACAGACATAATAAATTTATATCAGTATATCTTACAGTTTCAAATAATGGTGGCATTTTATAATTGGGTTTTGTTCATCGCACATCAAGGACAGGATTTTGCAGCCTTATATTTGGTGTTCGGGGGTAGTTTCGTGGTCCCATAAATGCGAATGTCCGCATTACGAACGCGTTTTCGAAGATACGAGTCAGTCATCGCTCTAGGGAATTGTGTCCATACCTTTGAGATAACCTCCAGGAATCTCAATATCATATTCATTTATGACCTCTGAAGATTAGTTGATTTCTGAGACTCCAGCCTTGAGGCGAATTTGATTAAAATGAGCCCCTTTTTTTCTTCCGTTGTCGTGGTGTTGAAGCAAGAAATGCCGGTAAAAGGGTAGTCGTGTCGCACGCGTTGGCTGGTGGGCGGGCGGAGGGGGTTCCTGTGAGGGCGCGTTACGTGTCCCGAATACGGAAAGGTGTTGGGGTCCCTCCATTCTATGTGAGAGGGAGAGTAAAAAAAAGCCAATACGAATTTCGTCGCCGTGCTAGACTGAAAACATTACAAAAAGCCCGTGCCCCATTGGCGCATGAGTAGAAGACGGGGCTGTCTGGAAATATTTTATGGACGAGGTTTTCGCCTTAAAGACGAAAGATTGAAAAAGTATTTAATTGTATGAAGATTTCCGTCTTCTGGGTTGTTGCGCCGTGTAGTCTGGTCGATGTTTGCCAACGTTTCGGAGGTCATACTGTCTCCGTCATCAGGGCGATTCATCTACTGCAAGCCACCAAGATACCACTACTCCTTTAAAGCTAGACTGCATGTACAACCGTTTCGTAGCTCATCGCTCTGCGTGGCATTCTGCCTGCTGATTCCTCTCTCTCTCTCTCTCCCCCCCCCCTTCCTCATAAGCTATGCGGGACCCGATTTCCAAACCACTCTGTATACTGAATTCGAATCAATTGATTGGCTGTTGATTGCAAATTGAATTAGAAAGGAATTCGCGTGTCTGTGCTCAGAAGCGGGAGCCTTCAAGTTGCACTGGCTGCATACAAATGAATTCGATGGCTGGCGATTGTTCAGCTGAGGCATACACACGCCTGCAGTTGTGCCGAGTGCCAAGTGGTCCATATAATACACACTCGCACTAGAAAAGTCTCGTATCGAGAAGATCCGGGGGTTGAAACTGGAAATAGTGCCAAATTCTTTTCTTTACTCAAGCTCGAAACGTCTCTCAGTTATCGATTTTCGAAGTTTTACCCTTTCAAGTCCCGATTAAACACAGTCGTATTCATTATATTGCTAGCATTTTTGATATCAAAAGAGACGAGATTAAATAGTGTGCACTCCATTGGAGTACTCGTATATGCCTAATTCTTCCTTTGATGTTTTTGCGTACCTAAATTAATACTGCAGAGTTAGAGAATTTGATAAATAAATCAGTATATCAACCAGTCTCTGGGTGGGGAATCGAACCGAGGAACGAAAAAGGAATGCTAGCCAAGCACTAGGATTGCAGGAACAATTATCATCTGTACGAACTAAAAGGCACAGACTTTTATAATGTATAGATGCGTAGAATGTAGAGGAGAAACTAATTAGTGCTTCGGTTTGGACGGAGAAGGTTAATAAACTAAATCATGACGTCAGCGCGACTATGATAAAATTGATAGAATGTGGGAATGGAGACTAGTATGCGGCGGGAACTAAATATTCATTCGGTGAATCGAAGATCACTTACTAGAGAAAACTTTGGTCGAACAATCGGGAAAAAGAACACGGTAATTACTGACTGAGTACAACCTGAAGGGTACAAGGACGCGCGGGATGTCTTTCGAAAGTTGGTGTAAAGCCGAAGCGGTCTTGAATCTGATCCCTGAAGGTCAGAAGAAAAAGAAGTTTCCTGGCTTTGGGCCAGCAGTAAGTACGCCACTGAAGGATAATTTCACTTCTGTGTTCTGTCCGAATACTTCACATGGCCGTATATCTGGGTGCTGGGTGCAATTGCTCGTTGCTTGACAGTGATGCGACAACCTGGTCCTTGTACATAAATTATCCGGGTTTGTGGGT
This sequence comes from Zootermopsis nevadensis, assembly GCF_000696155.1. The sequence continues at coordinate 45,017 of NW_019059987.1, read as the reverse complement.
CTCTTCCTTGGAATTGGTCCTCCGGGGAGCTGCGTGTTGTGGACGTAGTTGCTCCCGGGGCGAGCTCTTCTTGTCAGGACGTGAGTCCAGCAGGACAGGGGTGGACATTGACGTTGTAGAACAGTAAGGCAGCCTGCGTTCTAGTCTTGGTTTTAAAAATTACATACGGCAGTAATATTAACTTCCGAAAAGAAATTGTCTGAGCTACTGCGTGCGGTGGAGTGGAGATATACTCAACACTATTTGCAGGTGAGTGGTTAGCTTCACGCTCTGACCCCGTTCTGTTCATGAGAAAATAATCATCCGTTCCCACTAAACAAGGTTTGGAGGACCCGTAGACGGTCTGGACACGATGCAAAATAGAAAAATATCGGTCCTTGCCGGGAATCGAAGCCAAAAGACAACAGTATTAATGCATTATAAATGGTACTTATTTGTTTCGGTTTAATTTACTCAAGGCAAGAGAGTAGACTACATTAAACTACCAACTTTACGATTAATATATACAAATAATTTATTAGAACAATTAGGTTTCTCATGTTCGTTGACAGGGGGCCTGAGTTAGTTTTCGGAGAAAAGTGTGTTCGCGGATGAGCAGTCTTGGCGCACCTTTTTTGGCCACAAAGAACATTAAAATCATCGTCTTAGAGTACCTGTGTGTTGGATGTTCTGGAGAATTGTGCCAGTCTCGGGTTGAGAACCCCGCACATTTGTTTGCATGCAACTTGTGTACTCAGGCTTGGAGTAGAGTGGTCTTGCAAATTCCCGCAGGAACTGAACGGACGAAACGTTTCGGCAGTAAAAACATGAGACATTCATGGAGGGACGGAGAGAGTTTCGATGCGGTCAGCCAGTAGGGAGAAATACGCCTAGAAATGGTCTCCTTTCCCATAACAGGTCACCAGGATACACATATCATATGGAAACACGTTCCTCCGCGTCTTACGTCATCTATTTTTCCTGATGGTCCTCCAGTGCAGCGGCAAGATAGTATTGTGCATTTAACGATGCTGTCAGTTCAGAATGTATAGCGTTGAGTGATAGAAATATTAATTATGAATTAGAAAGTTTATGGAAGGAAGTGCTCGTGGCCTAATTTAAGGCACTATCCCAAAATTTGCCTGGAGCGAATGAGGAAAGCCGTGAAAACACAATGAAGGTTACTTGTCTTCTTTGATGTTACGCCGTGCAGTCTGGTAGACGTTTACCGGCGTTTTAGAGGTGCATACTGCCTCCATATTCAGGGCGGTGAGAGATGAGTAATATCTAGCTCTTGGAATATTAGGTCTGCCACGACAGCGTATGGCGGAGCGGAGGTATAGTGCCACGTATTCTTGATGCGGTTACTATAAATGGGGGTGAATATGAAGCTGGGTGTGCCCCCAAGAAAAAGTACGGAATTCTTCGACTTTTGAATGAAAGTTGTTTGGCGACAATTCTTAAACAAAGCTGACAGTTGCCAGCGGGAAACCAGCTGCGTCGTAGTGTTGTGCCCACGATTCCTGATTTTTGAGGTGGAAGGTGTAATGAATTGGAGTGAAATATTGTAACAGATGGAGCTGAAGTTCGTAAGTGTAAGCCGCGGTACTTCGTTGACGTGTTGCAGACGGAGCTGACTGCCCTTCGTGACCGGAAGACCCAACTGTTGCAAGTCAACGTTGCCGTCCATCGTTTCCTCACCGACAGTGGTCATCCTGCAGCCATGCTTAAAGACGACGTGGCTGACCTCTACCGGGTGTGGGACGAAACGTTTCAAAGGTAAGCCCCGTCTTCATCTTCCGACTGTAGGAATATTTTTACGCATCTGAAGGTTTCCCTGCACAATCTCCGATTTGGACTGCAAAATGAATACTACAGGGCACATTTTTAGGATGTTCCTCATATTTACTGAGGACAGACTCTACAGATTTTAGATATCATAGATATTTGTCTCTCCTCCAGACGCACAGTTTTAACTGCCGTATCCTGAGCAATGCAGTTAAAACCTGGTAGGTCCTTAACAAACTTCTTCATTGTTCATTTCCCCCTTGACCTTGCTTGTCGCGGACGACGAGGACTGCATCGCCTCTTCATGTGTTCCCCTTCCCAGTGTGTGCGTTCGACTCTCATCTCTAGCTCTCCAGGATGTCCAGCAAACGGAGATGTTTCCTGTGTGACCGTCGAAGTAGGGAATGTCGAGGAGAAGCAAGCGATAAATTATTTGCACAGGATGGCGATCATGATGGCGCAACAGCGTGAGGGAACAGAAAAGACAGAAGTGTCGTAATAATGAAAGTGGGTGTCCGGGGGTCGCGAGTGCGGATGTTTATAAGAAGGGGGTGGCTGCAGAAATGCCGTCGGCAGTGAATGGGGGCGGGTATTGGCATGGCATGGCAGTGGCCATGGCGTATGTTCACCAGACTTCATTACTTGCGTCAATATTGACTTTTGGTGCTGAGGCTTCTTCCACTGCTATCGCCGACAGGTCAGATGCTCCTCTGTCTCGTGTCTGAGGGCAGGAAGATGTCTCGAGCGCGGTTGTATAGATGGTGCTGGCTGTCTTATTGCTACACAACACTGGTAGGGGTGACCAGAGCTTGTCTCTTGTTTGACGTAAAATTTTAAGATGGAACAGCGTCTCTATTATAAAGATCTGTTGATTAATGACTTTAAGGAAATTATATCTGTGGGTAAAATGCAGAATTGTTCATGTTAAAAAAGAGAAAATGGTACAAGTGTTTACCACTAGGCTTTAAAGGGTTTTTGTAAGAGTGTCCAGGGTGACTTGACATCTGGAATAGTCAGCTGCTTAAGTTACGTGGCGTCATATGGGATAGTTCTTTGAACGATGAATTGATTATAACGGTCCATAGGCTGTATTGATATTGATATTCTGCCTACCATTTGGTGTTAGGAACTGGGAAAAATTATTTGGGCCGAGATTCAAATTCGGTAGATCCCGAATTCGAATGCAACGATCGGGAGTTAATTGAGATTAACTCCGATGTCGCGGTACTTAGGTACGTTGTTAACGTCTGACACCTGATCTGCCCACAATAGTGCAGTGGTTGTCTCTGTGTGTGCCCATGTGATTGCCAGCCCTGGAAATGTTTTTATTGGTGTGGATCTCAATAACGTCCCCGATTCTCATACTGAGTGCCCGAGCGGGAACCGACTCAAGTGGTTTGTTTATCTTGGGACGGCATGCTGGAAGAACGTCGTGGAGAGTTTCTAAGTACCCCAATGACTTAATTGCACTGACTGTCGGTGATTTTGATTAGATGGTCAGAAGCATTGTCGCGTCACGCCTCGGATATACTCGTTATTTACTCTCAAATGAACATTGCCTCGTATATGCACGTTGAACACAGGTTTCACAACTAATTGCTTCTATGACTTGGAGATCAAAAGACAAATTGTACTCTGAAGAATAAACACTTAAAATATCACACTCCGTTAAGCGTTTCCATTATTCTGTGTTAGCATTACGAGACGCCTTTATAGTGTTTTCGTTGCCGTAGACTTCATTATCGGATGCTGTAGTAATCAGTGCTGATGCTGTTCGACGTAATGTTAAGAACAGTTGCGTTCCTTTAGAGAGTTCGTAAATCGAGTCGTTATTTCCCATAAGCGCAATGTTATAGTTCCCGAACGACAGAAAAATAGCCCGAAACTAGAAATAGACTTTTTTAAACTTAAGCATGCCGCGTTATTATGATATGAAACTAAAAAAAAAATAACAGAGGCATATTCTGTAAACAAAGATGGGTAAATTAACATTTTTCTAGCCTTCATATTTTGTCTGTTGGCTCGAGTGATTTGTCTTGTGAGACCTAAACCACAACATCGTTAAAGACAGCAGCAAGATGCACTTACGTGGATGAAACGAGAATAGCATACAGAATTTTTGATGTGGAATCCTTGTTTAAAGCGAACTTTTGAAGGCGAAGATGAAAGTAAAGTGTTTGTGGAGTAGGCGCGTTTGCACTGTTAGGGTGACACTACGAATTTTTCGCGACCGTCTCTTTTTTCTGATCTGCCTTTATAACGTGATGCTGTAGCACAAATATTTCTGCCGGTGAGCGGCTTTAAGAGCATGTCTGCAACGACCGATTGACGCTGTCCTTTTGTTGGTGTTCTGAAATTCTTTGTCCCTTGTGTAGCGTGTCCCAGCGGCTGGGAGACCTGCAGAGGGTGTCTCAGGCTTGGCAGCAGTTCGAGGTACACCTCTGCGAACTGCAGGAGGCCCTTAGATCTGATCACAACACGTTGCTGATGCTGGACTCGGCGTTGCAAGGGGGCACCGTCTCTCCTGACGTCGCCACTTCTGTGAGGGATGTTGCGAAGGTGCTGTCCGAAAAGCAGGACGGCGACGGCGACGACGTCTTATGTCAGGTAAGTTGAAGTCAGCGTACATTGAGCGCGCTGAGTCGGTCGTAGATGCGGGATAGTATTAAAATGGGTGTCAGAGGATTGTGATTGTGTGGTCTAGACTGTCTGGTTGATGAGACGGTCCACTGGGGGTGGGGGGTGGGGTGGCTGTTGCGAAGACGATATTAATTATGGAACCTGAGGCCTTAAGCGTCGGGTTCCGTGAAAGACGGGGAATTTTTTGATTAGCTGAGTGACTATTATCTTGTCAAGAAGCTCTCTGTTCCGCGAAGTTAGTAGTTTTATAGAATTTTATAATACTTCATTCTCGTGTTTCTTATTATCTTGTCTTGAGCACGTTTCTGCTGTATCAGTTTTGCTACGGTTACCAGTGTGTCGTCGTCCCCTTTTCAACAACGCTGGTTTTATTGTACGTTTTGCATTGGCTAGTTGAGTATCTGTCCTGTCTTTACGAGTTTTTCCTCTACAAGTGTTTATGAACGTCCTGCACAAATTGACTTCCTCTAAAGTGTGAGGTAGATGGACTAGAAGATATTGGATCGCGGCCGTCTTCGGGGTTGTAGAGCCATATAGTCTGGTAGAAGCCGATCACGTCATTGCCCTTATGATGCTTCCTTCCATATATTTCCTATTCATTATTAATTATTCATCCTATCATCCGGCGCTAAATTGTCGGAGGTTCTGACAGCGGTGTAGCCGAAGATGAAAGCTGCGTGTTCCTCCGAAATGACAAACCATAAACAAACCGACGAACCCATCGGCGACTTCGGTGAGTGGAATGCAGCTCGATGGGTGGCGAGTTCGTATTGCGATTAGATGTACCTCGGAGGCTCATAAAGCCAGGAATTTAGTTCAGGGTAACTTTCATTCGGAGAGTATCGGGTGAGACCAAAGAATAAGTACCGCGGTCCATTGTGTTCGCGAGGCCTTTTGTGTGTCGGTCACCAGACTGATCGGCAGGCTACAGTGGCGAGAGACTTGTCAGATTGAAACACGGCTTTGACAAGATAAAAGCCTCTTGAGAGGAAATAATTGAGAATCACGGAGCGGGAGTCGTGAGTTCAGTCATGGCCGATTCGTGCGTTAGCTTCATACTTGTTTACGACGCATTGAGCACCATCATTATAATTTTTATCCCTCTCATCATTTTCTTTACCTCGCTGGTCATTCACATTTATGTTCCACATACGAAATTATGTGGGAATCGTCCGCCTCTCGTGTGTGTGTGTGTGATGGAAGATTTGTCTGTGTTCGCTGAACTTCGTCCAGCCTACATTTTGAATGTGTTGACTCATTTTTTACGCCTTCTGTACGAAAAGTTGCAAAAATATGCCAGTTGGCTTTGTCTGCCTGTCCACGTGTAACAATGATTCAACCGCTAAATATTTCTTAACGAAATATGATACGAGTCGAGATATCTCGGTCAGTGAATGGGTTTGTCACCTACAGACGATCTGAGTTCATTATCTGCGTGATATTTTTTTCCTTGATTCGAACAACAATTTCCTCGCCGTCTGTGAAACACAAAATTTATTGTTCTACTAAAAAAAACTACCCACCACCGGTTTGTATCCCGAAGTAGTCGAATGTAGTTCATCCATTGCTTTCTTATGGTCCATTTTAATATTATCGTCCCATCGTCGTCTACAGTACTTATCTCCTATGTCACTGTTGGTATTATCGGCATAATACATTGTATGTGGTTAATAGAACAAATTGTGAAAATCTACCCCCCACCCCCCGAAACCGTTTGAAATCGGAATTAATTTGGAATGTTTTTTTCAGCAGTCCCATAAAGGGAATAAAGAAGAAACCGGGTTATGATGCCCTGAACTTCAGAAAGGGATGCCCGTGAGGGTGATTCTTTGGGTTCAAGCGTAATACTGAGGCAGAAGTGTGAAGTGGCTTATAATCGTCTGACTTACCGAATGTGTCGTAATAGTGCGCAGACTGTGACGCTTGGTTGGAGGAAGGCCCGTGTAATGCCATATGCATGGCATCTCCCGTCGCTGGAATGCGAGAGATGACTAGAATATGTGACGTGTGTTCGGGTCTCGCGTTATTAGGCTCATAGATATGTAAGGAGGATGCCGTAGGTCTCTGATTTATTGGCCTGTACCGCGCTGATGGAATCGTCCCCCCTAGGCGTCCGGGATACTTCACAAATGCGAAGTTTTACAGAAATTTGATAGTCATCAGGGAAGAAATCCCTTCCAGTGACGAAATCCCAGTTCATTTACGAACCAGAAAGTTCATCACCTTGTTCACAAGAGGTCGCCACTGGTTTCTGACCGGAAAGAGGCAAACTCATTCCCCACTCTGACGCCCTACTTTGTAATTATTTGTTTTAATATCATCCTTCCATCTACACTTTGATCTTGCAAGTGTTCTATTTCCCTTAAAATTTTCTTACCAAAATTTTGTATGCATTTCTAATCTCGTCTCATCATCTATTTTAAGGATATAATCAAAAAATAGTTTTTAAGGGGTGGGTAAAAGTAGATGGTGATGTTAATTCTTTAAAAATTTGTTTATTTCCATCGCAGCGACTGTCTAAGGCATGAACGGTCTTGGCCTCGATGGGTTTGAATTCTCGGATGTTTGTACTCGTGTCCTTTGATTTCATGTACAGATTACTTTCGATGTGCCTGTCTCTGGTCCGAGGAGCCCCAATCTTTTTTTTTTTTTTTTGCAGATTAATGATTTTATGATTAATTCGGAATCTGAATAGATTAGAGAGTCTTGTCTGTCACATTGACAGTAAATCTCTGTTACGATAAATTCATTTTCAACTTTTATTTGTTCAAAAATTCATCTAATTTTTGTTTTATTGATAACATTCACAAGTAATTAATTGTAGTTCGAATTGGATTACCTGCGAAATAAGTGCCATTGTACACGGACTAAATTGCACATTTATTTGCATACGGGATAATTAACGTAAACACATCGCAGTTCTGCCGCATCGAAGCGTGGTGTACCGCGCTGAACTTAATAGGATATCACGCCGTTTCTGAATCATTGAGTGAGGGAGACGGTTGACTCCGTTCTGGATGTTGCCGTTTCGTCCTTCATTTGCATATAAAGTAATCGCGTTTAAAGGCAAGGCAATTTGTCTGCAACTTCTACTTGTTTGCCACTTTCTTCCGATTGCGCAATGGACGTCTCCTTTCACCTGTCACTGTGCAGTGGCGCATGTAAGAAATATAACAACCCCCCCGGCCCCCACCAATCGCGCGAAGGAACTCCGAAACCGAACAAATAGAATAGTAGTTTATAAATTGGCAATTTACGTAAGACGGAGCTCATGTCTTGTAAAACATTAAACTTGGTACGTGTGTATCTTCTATATCGTTTTAACGATGTGATAAGAATATCAGCGTTGTGTGTGACATCCGGTGAGGTTAAAGTCAGGGTCGTGTTGATGTAATCTCGCGTGGTGGTAACAAAATGAGCTGTCTTCGTCTTGTAGGAAAGACACTGTCTTAAGTAAGCCATGCCACGAAATTCGGTTATTGTGGTATTCGAACCCACGATCTATGAGTTTAGACGCTCTAATATCGTGCGCGTCACAGATCGCAATTCGACCATGGTCGCGTCGTTTATATTTAATGATCTGAAAACTTTACGTGTTTCGTGTGGATTATAGATAACGTATTACAGACTGACGAATGTAAGCGCCCAAATTTCGATATATTTTGGCCAATGTCAAGACCCCTGATCCATTTTTCTTAAGTTATCCAACGTTTCGGCAAACATCACAGTTACCATCTTCAGGATGAATATAAAATACGACGCTGCTCATCACCGATAATTTACACTGAACTCCAGGCGTAAAGACCTAAAAAACAAGAACATAGTTTAAAATCGACATTCATTATCCAGTTTGTTCTTAACAGGACAGGTGAATCGTGTGTTACACAAAGAAACACAAAATCCTATTACTGACTTGTAGATTTTCTCATAATGTACAGGAGTGTAGGATGAAAACGGGAAACTTTTCCAAGAAAAGCGCTGAAGATCTATCCTCCTTAACTTCGTGAGGGATGGGAGGGGTGTGGGATATGAAGTGTGTCCTACAGGATTCAGGCTGCGGCACCAGGATGGGCTACGAGTCGCCCGTCAGTAATGAAAAGCATGCATCCGCATACAAAGTAGTCCTACCGTAACCATAGCAGTGCGTCCTCGCTTCCCTCTGTGACGTTTCGAGGTTAACGTTGCTACTTCTCAGTTCAATTTTCAACAAACTACCACGTAACATGTTAAATGCAACTTAGCTAACGTTTATAGACACTCCATTAATCATTATTAATCGTGATTATCATTTAAACTTGCATTTTTTTTGCAAGGTTTTGAAATGAGGTACGTTACGTGGTGGGAAAAACGTACATTAGAACTATACAAGCGTCTGAAAACGTTGCAGAATACTGAAGATAACGTTCAGATCTAATAAGGTTGCTGTAAGTACGCTGAGATCGTACTTCGTAATTAATACATGACACGTAGTATTGTCAAGAGAGTGAAATCCCGAAGGCCATGGAGTAGGGGAGACAATGAAGGCAGACATCTTGGAAGTCAGCCAGTTGCAAGATAAGTAGTAAACGATATGATACTATTAAGCAGGATCCTAACAAAATTTGTTGTGACATAAAACTTGACCAAGAATGTGTACTATGGCGGGCTCTGTTATGTCAGGAAATAACCCCTTCTGAATTCAGCAATTGAACCGATCATAGAAAACGAAAAAGCTACGGTTAGTAAATTGTAGAATTGGGTAGATAATCAAAAGACAGGTCAGTGCACTGGTCTGTTCTATTTCCGCCCATTCTGGCTTCTGAACATCACCAAGTGAAAGAAAACTATTCGCCACAGGTCTGCATTCGTGCGCACTGCAAACTTCATATATATAAGCAAGCTACCCAACCGTCTGCCTCTCGTCCTGTTTCCCATGTTGTGGGATATTTCCTCCCTGCCAGGACATTAAATTTGTATTTTTACGCTGATTCCAAGGCCCATCTGCGCTACGTGATCTGCGAACTTGATTCTCGTTACGATTAACGATCGAATTGCCTGCCAGGAGCGAGGTTTACTAAGACTATCTCCCCTTAACCCAATTCCCACACCACAAGCATAACAGCGAAACGGATTCTCGGAGGTGAGAGACTATTCAACTCTGTTGGGACATCACTGGGTGCGAGAGAAGTTCGTGGGTTTCAGTTGCAAGCACTGTCGTTGGCGCTGTTGTCTCTACTGTTGTTGTTTTGTTATTGCGGGCTTGGTAATGAACTTTTGACTAGCAGATCGTACAAAAAAATCTTAAAAATGATTTCGTCCATGCGTTAGTTATCATCATTTTGGAGATTGTAATGAACCTTGGGTTTCATAAAAGCGTGAAATGTATCGACTAGCTTGATACGAGCTTCTCAAAAACATTGTTCCATCAACGTGGTTTCTATCGTCATCCTGTGTGTTATGAAAACGTACAGGTTTGTCAAACCCAGCATCTACTACGGGCCGCTTGAAAAAGGAAGGGTGACTGAAGATGACATCTTCCGGGTTATTGCTTACCGACGCAGACTGGTCCTGTTCCTCCTGTTTACGAAATACTTCCAAGGCTATTGTATGTCGCCCTTGCCACTGGTGAGAACTGGTTGTACGAAAACTAGTTTCCGGTTGTTTTGTAACTTGAAATGTTGGCACTGCCGCCTTTTTGGTAACTTGGAACGCAAGACGTATTCTGTCGTAGGCACGTTTATAATCTCCCACCACACACAATAAATATCTCGTGTCCTGTCGTGTTGTCATGAGATCGAAAATAAATACAGTAGTTTCCCATAAAAGCATTGAAGCTAAGTGCATGAACCTGTCCAACTTACAACAAAAGGGGTGTTCAAGTTCCAGGATAAAGGGGTGTCCAAGTTATAGGGTGTTGTGGACATGTAAAATTATAGGATATTCGCCGGTTCCAATTAAAAGTGTCCAATATAGAGGGGTGTCCAGGATATAGGGGTGTCCAACTACAGGGGTTTTACTGTATGTCTTTCTTGTCCGGAAGGAAACTTAGGCCTTGAGGCCAAAGCCGCGTGGTGCATTTAGTGCACCTTCCAACCTAGGAAGGAACCTGTTCTTGTATTTCCCTGAAAGTCACTCGTAAATTAATAAACTCCCTAGCTTTACTTTTCAATCACAATAGCTCTGTTTGTGTAATATACCAGACTCCATTACAGGACGTGACCATTCAGTAAGTGCGTCGGTAAGTAGTTCTCTCTTCCAGTCACCTGACAGAAAATCGTTATGAACAGCAGGTGATTTCCCCCCCTCGTGAAGCTATTTGCTTACTAGTGGTTCAGAGAGGTAAGGTAGCGCACAAAAGGGACGGCCTCTCAGATGTACATGTACACAAGCCTTTATTTAACGATATTACCAGTGTTGTTTTACGACGCTGCTTCGGCGTAATGTGAAGGGATGAACAAATAACGCGTTAAATAGTAAGGAAGTGTTCTGCTGCAGAGCATTTCTACATTAATTTAGCCTACAAGTTTGGTCGCGTCTCGATTTGATTAACTCTGGAATCAGCGCCCAGTTTTCTCGGCCTCATAAACGGCGTTGGCCGACAGTCATCTGATTGCCTGTCTTCAAGTGTGGAGTTCAGCGATTGAAAAGCTGACAACGGTCCGTACAAACGTCAGAGCTGGGGCTTGCTACGTTACTCGCAGATCTTAAAACGGCGGCGCTGTTATAATTTGCGGTTGTCTTGAAAAGCGTTGGGATTCTTCCGATGAGATATACAAGATTTCTGGCATTCTTGACACAGTACATCGTCCTGTGTCGTGTTCGTCCAGTGTTTTTATATAAAATGTAATGGTTGACCTTTCCGGTCGTGGAAGTAACAGGAAGACGGATAAAATTGCATAATTAAGGCCGCCGAATTAGTCTGCCATTTAACGCAACTGAGGGGAATAATAGATGCTTATAAATATACGATCTGACATTTTCTTATAAAGTGGGCCACTTGAGAGAGTGAGCAACTCGTGTAAGGATAATTTTGAAATAGGTGTTGGAGATATAAATTATGAGGGAAATTTGTTTTAACTGGCGCACAGTATAGTTCAATGGCGGAATTGTTCGATGGCAGCAGTGCATCTTCGAGTTCCATAGCAACAGAAAATTGAGAATGCCTTACAGTCAAGTGGCCAGGAAATTGATGCTTAGGATTAGAGTGAATTCCCATTAACCTCGTCTAAGGAGTCCTACAGAATGTTTATAGATGAAGCCAACGAAAAGTTGGGACCCCGCAGTGCTCAGGCACTTGAAGAACGGGTCGTTCCCAGTATCCCAGTACCAGTGAATTCCCATTAAAGGTTTTGAAAACAGGACTGCAGTGGCCGAACGTAAAGACGCTGTTCTCTTGTTGATGCAGGTTCCCATGATTCTGGCAGACGCTAGCACCACGACACTTGTGTCCATCACCACGTCTCCTCAGAGTACCGAGGGCTCCCTCTCTGACAGCGGGATCTCGGATTCTGGGTCAGAGCAGGAACTCAGTGAAAGGGAGCGCCGCCTTGCAGCTCTCAGGCGACTGGCGCGCAATCTGGAGGCTGTGCTTGCGCCCGGCAGTGAAGCTCTAGTCAATATGGCCAAGGTTCGTGCGATGTTTTCTGAACAGTTTCCGTGCTAATGCAGATTTACAAGCAGTTGCACCACCTGGTGTGAATTTGGTAGCGAAACTATTTTAATTTTGAGATTTAAGGTTTTACGACATCGAAAGCGTGGAATGATGCAACCAGTATAGCAATTCCGTGGTTTGTATTCAGAAGTGGCACTTTCCTCGTTGCAGCGCATCGAACAGACCGAAATTGACCTGCGAGGTCTGCAGCACGCCTGTCGTGATCTCATCGTGCGCACTGCAGTGTGCGTCGAGGCTCGATCAGTTCTTCACCCCACCGTCCCAGGATCGAACTCTGGTCTAAATCGCCCGGCTGCTGTCAACAGGTAGGAAACTGCAACTTACCTGTGTCCAGGGATAGAAACTAGACTTTGAAGGCTGTATTCAGACTAAAAGTTGATTTAAGAATGTTTTGTTCTGTTTTTATTTAATTAAGCTCAGAGTTTTACCATTTACTTTTCCAAATATTATTAGGGTCCTCAAGTCGAGTAGCACGCATTGGCAGGTAAAGACATTTCCCAACGATTTGGTTGGAAAACCTGGTGGAAAGCGACTACTTGGTAACCAATGCGTAAATTGGGGGATAATATTGAAGTGGATAAGTAGTGTGTTACTGTGACCAGCTGAGAAACCGTAAGATTTTCAAGAACTGCTGCATTGATTTGGTTAGTAGCGATGTCGCGTCCAGTAAGAGGAAGGTTATGGTGGTTTTGGAAGCGATCGTCGATAATGACGACGTAGCTTTGGAGATCAACGTTGAACCCTGTTGGATTTGGTTCCGACACTGCGCTGAGGGAGCTGACGGCCCCTGACTTGGGTCGCCACAGAATCCGACCGGTGGAACGAAGACAGGCGAGCGTATTACAAAGTTCCCAACATTGCAGGTAGTCTATCGAATATTAAGCCGACCTCTGACTAATGGAGATCATAGAAGGCGAAGGGTAATTATTTCTAAGACGAAGCTTAACACGTTATAAACCCTTCCAGCAGATGTTGGAGAACCGGTGTGACGTGTTACATCGTGCGTCTTCTGGGGAACGTTTATGTTGAATTGATCTTTAATGAACAGGTAACTTAAAGACTGTTGCAATGCAGTATCTAAAACTAATGAAATAAACTCGTAGGATTTATATGTCCATTCTGTTGTGAACATATTTATAATGAACGGGAAATAGGAATGAAAGGAAAGTGAGATTGTAATCCAAGGCGACTTGGGCGTCATGTAATAATACGTAAGACGACACGGGATGGACGTGAAGAAGCGGTTCGATAAAAAGCCGACACGCCTTAAAGAACGCTGGAGGAAGAGATGGCGAAATGAGTTAGAATGAAGTAACGGAGTGGACTAGGTGGTGGCCGTCTGTCTAGTTGTCTTCTGTGGCGTACATCCCGTGTTTCTAGGCAAACGAGTAGAATTATGAGACCACACAGTGCTATCTGTGCGTGTCACACCTTTCAACTTCGTACGAACTCCACGCCATTGGAGACATTCCGGCATCGTACTTTTTAAATTCCTGCAATCGGTAATATCAAAGTGGCATCTGCGCTGGGAGCGACTCTAACGCCATTGCTTGGGTGGGCGAATAGTCCATTTCAAGGTTTCTACGTACATGCGTGCCCGAAAGTGATTTCGAACCCGCCATTGGCCGCGTGCCAACCGTGTTTGGGAACACGAATTTGCCGAATTAAATAATCGAGTTATGTTGCCCAAGAATTTTTTTTTAGTCATCGTCAGCATTAAAACCAAACGGTAATGAAATGTGTTCGGTTGGCCCACTAAGAGACGACGTACCACGTAAAAGTGGACTCGTATCGCTCACGGCCGGTCGAAAGATAAATTGTCCGCTTGTATTATTCCGGCTCCGGAGCTTAGTTTGCGCGTTGAACTCCCAGTGTTGCTGCCAAGTGCCACGTAACGTCCATTAAAACTGGTAATTTTTGTTGTGATGTCTCTGGCTGGATGGACGTCTGCTGATACAACGGTCTTTTTCATGTCAGAGGGTATTGTTTCTTCAGGTATAGTGCGCATGCGTCAGTTAATGTTCCATTTGAAGAGGCTACGCTTCTAGTTTCTTCTCTTTTCTTCGTACCGGTAGACACATAAGCCCAATATTTTAACGTCGTCGTATTTTTGCAACGTAAGCGTCCTGTGTGAAAAAATGCATTCGTCTGTTGTTCCCATAGTAAAGCATTAATAAAACAAGTGCTGTGATAAAAAAAGTTACCGTGAGAACAACAAAACGAAGGCGAGGAAGTTGGATCTGATTTTAAATCGATCTGTTAGCGTCATCGTGTTGTGCTATCGAGTACTTCACGGGGTTTATAGACCATTAGACTCATTAATTCTCTCATTAGCATGCAAATAAAAACGACGCGGCTTTTAAAAGAGCGAGCGGGAAAGCTGGCTGGTCGGTCGTGAGGACGGGCGGAGATCACAGCCAGGTCGACCGACCCTCCGGTTATGAGTGATGGCTACGTCACCGATGGTCCTGCTCTTCGATTACTCACTCCTCTGCCTGTCTGTGGGAATGTGCAGAGGGTGGATGGAGTTCAGCAGTTTCAGGTCCGAGTTCAAAAACTGAGAAACTTTAAATTTGCTTTACTAGCGTCGTATGACCCGTCATAGTCGACGGGAATGGACTATTTTTTTTGTGTTGAGCAGTAGAACAGTTCATTGCACCATTATCTTTGCAAATCGTATTGAAATTGCAAAATTCGTAAAAATTTGTACGTGACTGAATTAAAAGTGAAAACATTTTAACGGCGGCTGAAGTCAAGATTACGGCCAAATGCAACAACACAAAACCAACCTCCTGACTCCCGAAAAAAATGCAGACCCCACCATAGGCACCACAGCAGCTTTTGCGTTTCTTGCTACCAGAGTCAACACCCGTCAGAGCTAGTTCAAAATTTTCCCGCATCGCACGGGCGGCGCACCCGTCCAATCAAGCATGATCGACATTTGCTGTGTTTTGTGAGTGTTAGATGCATGAAGTGAGCTTTTCTTAAAGTTACGAAAAATAATCCCGTCTTAAGTGCGACCTCTGATAGCAGATGCACAGACGACCACCAGGTATGGAGGACAGCTGCGAATACAATGAATAAGCAGTCGCGGACAACTGACAAGGGGTTTTGGGCTTCCGTTGTTTGCATAAAAATAAATTCTTATGACACCGGAGAAATTGTTGCTGTTAATTGAGAATCGTGCGAAACCCGGTAATACATTGCGGGCAAAATACAGACTTGAAGATTATTAAATCAGGCGGTCAATATAATTACCACTGGGCTTTTAAAGGTTAAGGGCTGTCACGCCATATAGTCTGGTAGATATTGACCGACGTTTCAGAGGACCTTACAACCTGTCATCAGTCATTAATCGCCTCTGAAACGTCCGTCAGTTTCTATAATATGCAGCATCCCACAAGACCGTGTATTTATATTAATTTGACATCGCTTTATCCTTTTAATCGTTTAACGAAATTGTTCCATGTTTTTTCATCGCGTTTGCGTTGTAAGAATTACATATAACTTACCGCCCTGGCGTACCATGATGATAAGTGTTGTAGCTTACATTTACCGAATTGATCGCTGTATGCATTATATTCGTGTATTGCACCGTAGCTAACACCGGGCAAGCAGGACACATGATTTATACTATCGATTAGAGGATATAATGAATTTAGAGCGAGCCTTGTACTGTAAATCTGTTGTTATTTTCATCCCTTGGCCACAGTTTACCCTTAAGTTGATGAATAAATCTTGCTGGGAGTGTGGGTCGCGTTGTAAAGGTGACTGATTAGGGTGTGATCCTGTAGGTTAACAGACATGCGGGGGGTCCATACTTCCCGCCAGGATATCGTACCGAGTGGCAGCAGTTACAGATTCTCCGTGTTCCTTTTCCTCGGCAAGTAGCCTCATAACATTGGCGCTACTCGGGCAGAGATGTGAATTTCGGCTGAAAATGCTTTTTAAAGTGATGCGCCTGTTTCCGAATGACCACTCGTCCTCGTCTCATTTATTGACGCCCAACTATCTCAGTTAACAGTAGCCGATATTCAACAATTCCCTGCCGCTAGTTAAATTGTCTTTCGGATACGTCTACCCTTACGACTTCCCTTGTTCCTGACTTACTACTTACCCTAGTCAGAGGAACCATTTATCATGCATTAACAATAGAATGCCAAGTATGTAAAATTATTAATAATCTGATGCCCGTTCACCCTTGACTCAGTAGTTGGCCGTCGTATGATCATTGCCGGTTGGATTAGACTCGGTGGAAGATGATATATAAACACAGGTGGGGAGTGGGAGGAATTATTATAATGAACAGAAGTAATTCGTCAACATCTATTTGTCCCGGTTCGTTGTGATGTTTGTTTCATTAGCAGTCTGGGTTTGTGAAACAGTTCAGTATTTATTGCCACATGTTTCACGTAGTTCAGAGGTGGGACGCATACATCACGTGTCTGGAGCAGCCACACGTGCTGCATAAACTTGACGACCAGGTCAGTTCGATTCTTCGTGGGGGCAAGTATTGTTCTCTCTCCACTTCGCTTCGATTTTCTACTCTACTCAAGTCGTCTAGCCCACATCCAATTCCTTCGCTAGTTAATTAGTGAGAGAGAATGCTGTGAGATACGAGGATTTAAAACTACGATTACCTGATTATAATTCCTGGTCAACATGCGTTTTATTCAAGAAGCTTTTGGATGTACTTAGGTACCAGCATTAACACATACGAGGTGCGATCGGAAAGTTTCAAGACTGCGCGTATAAAAACCCGTACACTTATCTCAGGTATTAAATTCATTCATCACCCTCGAAGTAGTTCCCCTGGGAGTGAACACAACGATCCCAGCGCCGCTGCCAAGCCTGGCAGCATCCCTGGAAATCTTTCTTTGTCAGCCTGTCAAGCACCATCTGCGATTCTGCCTGAATCTCTTCTATCGTCTCAAATCTCCTTCCCTTTAGCTGAATTTTCATCTTTGGGAAGAGGAGGAAGTCACACGGAGCTTAGAAAGGAAGTTGGGGTCGATTCTGCTTCTGGTCCTCAGACAGGATGCGTCGCAGTTGGAGTTCTTCCTTTAGAATCAGCTGACAGGTCCCATAGCCTATCCCAACAATGTCGCACAAGTCGTTGATGGTACGACGTCGATCTTCGTGAATGGCCTGCCGAATCTTCGTAACATTTTCGGCGTATTTCTTTTGTTTGGGCGCTCAGTCCGTTAAGCTCCTCGGTGCAGTCAGCATTATACTATCGCAAAAGAGACTCGCTCCTAGCCTTACCCTTGAAAATTCCACCGGCCAAAAACTACTGCGCC
Organism: Zootermopsis nevadensis; assembly: GCF_000696155.1. The sequence goes on along the minus strand of NW_019059987.1, from coordinate 27,659 downwards.
GACTATAGTACGTACCAGCGATAGTTAATTAAAACAGACTGGGACAGAATGTTCTGTCTCTGATTTAGAGTCGAGAACAAGTTCGAGAGTCGAGATAATTGCTGAGAATCAAGTGCTTCACGTTTCGTCTTTCGAGCGAACATGTCGTATTTCATAAATAAAGAAACGGATGGCTTATTAGCTGTTATTAAAGAACGGAAAAGACAGGAAAAAGATGTCACTAGGCTGCTTCGGGACTAAAACGGGTTATGTCCTGTTTAGGGAATGCCAGGAGGTGAGAGGCAGCTGTGTGGCGTGTCTTCAATGGTGGTGTTTCGTGAAGGGAATTGGCAAAAACTTGGGTTGATCTGGCGTTTTACATTTTTAAAATGTTTTAGTCAAAGTGTAGCGGCCAATTCATGGGCAGAAGTAGGACCCTCAGGCGACAAACGGGCGTGTTCGCAAATCGTATGTACGGGCTGTTCCAATTACAACGCAGCCCCATTTAAAACAGTATTTGTACGCTTTCGTGACATCAATATAACAAGAAAGACGAGTTGTTTTTCAGTTTTTATTTGTTGAGACGCGTCGTGTGCCTTTATGCTTGTTACCTGCTAGTTGCTGATATTGGAGTGAACCCAATTACCAAACATTTGTGTCTTGTATTGCCGAATAAATCTAATAGGATTCGCAGTTTCGTTAACGAAGTCTGAACACATACGTTGGAAATGGGTCGTTTATGGGTTTCATTGTAATTGAAAGTGGAGTAACCGCTTATCACAGTTTGTAGTCCTACCCGAAACCTGATTCATAAATACGGTTCCATAAATTCGTAGGCTATAGGTCTGTAATATTATATGGAAATTGGTTAAGAAAGCGTTTGGGCTTCAGATAGTTAATTAGTTTGAGTAAACTATCGAACATGGGCCATGCAGGTCGTCCTTGAAAGAGTTTGTAACTCCAGTCCCAGGGATTAGGCTGAGTATCTCTCTGTTTTACGCGGCGACTAAATTTGGTTGCAGCTGGTTGTTTTACTGTAGCCTAGTCAGGGGGGATACAGTATTATTGCTGTACTCAGAATCTGGTGTGAACACCTAAGTTTCGTTCTTTTTGTTGTACAGATGGGTGCAGCTGTAACATTTGAAGAAGACTGGGGAAAAGCGCCCTCACGTGCATGTTTTTGAAACAGTTGTAACGTAGACCTTATCTTCAGCCCCGCTCTCAGATCCTGTATTTATAATTTATTTAACGACACCTTTTCATTAGCCCAGACTACAGCGTCAGTTCCTTTAGTTAATTTTAGTTCCAAACGTTTCAGTCGCAAAATTTGGCTGCTATTGTTCCTGGGTTAAATAAAATTGTTCTTGTCTGTCATTATTAGAGACCCTGAGTTGAAATCCCGTTGGTCGGATATTTTGTGATGTGTGTATAATGTTTATTTTTTTACCCCAAATTTCCCTAGGCATATTCCCAGTATTGATTTCCTCTTTGTCGTGGTTAAATCGAGGATTGTGGTGTGCAGAAAGACGTCGAGGCGATACCGATTGGTGTGTCTTCGTATAAGCAGGACGCACTCTAGTAACTTTATATATACACGTTTATTCCAATAAAATCGGAGTCTTCGTGTTTCTTCCACATTCCCTTTTCAGAAAGCCTCAGCCGTGAGAAAAATATATTAAAGCCTACGTTGGGACGATACCGACCTAAATTGTAATTATCGACGTAGTCGAGCCAAGGAAATTCTTTGTACGGCCCTGTAGATTTTATATATATGAACTGGCAAACAACATTACCTCCATATTTTGCGCTCTTTTGATCTCATTGTGCAATGACGAACAAACGTGGAGTCCGTTCAGAACGCTTCGTTCTTTATAGCGAACTAAAGCTGGTTATGTGTTTGGCGCTGGTTCCCGACGCGCAAGTGTGCACCGTACTCGTCCAGTACAAGGGACTCTTATTCCTGTATCTGGCTATTAGACCTAATGCCAGCTCTGATAGGGGACGGAGCTGAGGGCAATCAAAATACCGGAACGTTGAGGTTAAAAAGACCACTGGACAGGCTCCAGCTTACAGATCAGACAGTAATAAGACTCTAAAATTAACTTCTGTTTTTAATGAGGATGCTCTATTAAAATATCAGATATTTTCTGCCTTTACTCCTCCCACTTATACACCTATTACAGTCTGCTTTATTTAACGCGTAAGATTTAAATGTGAAGGAGAAATCCTTGTTCTAATGCAACATCCCTAATGCCGCATGAGTTCAAAACAAGCTGATCCTTAATTGGTCAATTCTGTCGAAGCTGTTAACTGTCACTACTACAACAACAACTACTATGTTGCGATTATCTAATCAAGGAGGATGAGATGTGCGGTGCATGTAGCACGCATTGAAGCGATGAGAAATTCGCACAGAAATATAGTAGGTTTAGAACTTAAGGGAAGACGGTATAGTGAACCTGGGCCTTCATAAAAGTCTTAACTTCTTGCCTAGCTGAGCGACTATTAGCTTTCTGGTGACTGTTGAACAGTGTTGGTTCATTTTAATAACCATGCTAGGTTCATGGAAAATTTATATGAACAGCTGACGCAAATACGTTTCTTTCGTTTGAAGTCAGTTGAGTCACAATCAGCTTTGGAATAAATGTTATTAATTTTTTGTGTTGTTCAGTGACAGAACGTCCTTTAATTGTTTCACCCACTTGTAGGATACACGAGATGATTTTCTTTTCATTATTTTTTAAGTTGATTTTCAATGAATTTTGCTCATAGAACTTCGTCTCCTTGTGAGGTCTTGGATGTCCGTAGGATTCGAGAAGCGTCTTACAGTAAATAATATGAGTGGCTGCAATTTCTCTGCCTGCTATGACCCGCAAGAATGTTAATAATATAGGGGCCAACAAGGTGCAGGAGGAATAGTTCACATTTTTCTCGTACTTTCTGGATAATTTTGTGGAGCTATTGGATGAGTGGTCTCTAGTGCTACCAACTTGTGTTAAAGAGTTTCAGTGAGTGGTGGGGGAAAGGGGTTGAGCTAGGAGGGTGTGTGAAAATGGGAGTGGTGTAGTAACTAAATCAGGTGATTCCTATGCGTCCCGACGCCTCTAACTGGCGCGTCATTACCGACTACTTAGGCAAGGGAGCACAAGCGGGCAATGTGGAGGAAAGCGAAATGGTAAATAAGGAACGAGAAACAGTGTAATGCGATAAAAATGAAGCAGCGAAGAGGACGTTTTAAGAATATGAGAGTCAGGGTGGAAATTTTCGTACATATAAAAGACGATGATTTTTGAGGTCGACATTACAAGACGTGAAGGAAAGTCACACACGACTTTTTGGAGGATAAAATAATTTTTCAAGGCGCAGGGTTTTCGGGTGATTAATGTTTTCCTGGATTATGGACGAATCTTTAACGATGGAGACGTTGATTTTAAACTTATAGTTTCTTGGTTTCCGCAAATTGCATTGCCCAAATGCACACACGCCTTTTAGGTATTAAAGATATAAAACCGAAAACAGAACATTATTTTTCCCGTCTCACAGGATATTAACCATTGGAATTCGTTTCCCGGTCGAGGCAGAAATATTTTCCTTTATCACCTCGTCTCGTTTGGTTCTGGGATAGACAGACGTAGCTTCCTGTTCAACGATGAAGATTTTTTTTAGTACTCATGTCTGTGGTCATTATTTTGGACATTGTCCATCGTCGTTTAACATAACTTTTCGCAAACCAGGTCTGTTTTCGTTATTGGGTAGTGGGTGTAAAAGGTTTCTATTCAGTTGGACCATTTTGACAGAGCCAGACTCTCAGTTCCTAGGTTTTGTGGTTAAAGTTTCCGGAGCCTGAAGATATCTTCGTCTGCATCTAGTACTGACGTTTGGAATGCGTGAAATTTATTTCTACCACACCACATGGTGCAACGTCCCGGAAGATAAACATCTTAATATATTTGTAATAAAGAAATATTTTTTGAACTGTGTGTACAGCACCGTCGTCGGTGCATTGGTTTTTTGCAATTATCATTCGTGTTTCATAATGACAGTAATGCCTAATCCCCAAGTAGCAGAAATATGCAGATACCATCCAGCCCCTCTGCTAGTGTCATTAGTTTTCTGAGTAACGTACTCGAGACGCCTCTGACATAGTCTCTTGCGCTATTGGCAGTCCACTAGGTTTTAATGTGTGGCAGGGAAACAAAAATGAGATCGCAGGGATTGAGTGGAGTGGCAGGACAGTATGAACCCAAAATACTTGTTCGTACGGGCAAGCATTGACTTGAAGTATGGAGAAAATAAGCAGTAAAGACATTGCCTGTTGAACTAGTGAGATATACAAGAGTGAGGGTGATGGGGTTTGCAGTGGCCGCGCTGTCTGAGGCGTGGGCCTTGTGCCGCTTGGTCGATGGGACCGTGGGTTCGAATGCCACTCAAGCCATGGATGTTTTTCTGTGTTGTGCTGTCCTGTGTACAGGTAGATGCCTTGCGACGGGCCGATCCCTCGTCTAAGGAGTCCTACCGAAATGTCTATAGATCGAGCCAACGAAAAGTTGGGACCCGCAGTGCTCAGGCATTTGAAGAACGGGTCGTTCCCAGTATCCCAGTGTTATATGACACTAATGATTGCAGTCTATTGATTTCCTTTGACCGTCATGTAGGAGCTGACCTTCACATAAGGTTTCCTTGGTGTTATGTGACCAGCAGTTGTCCAGTGCTAAATGAAGCTCCTAAACATGAATGGCTAGATAGGGGACCACTTCCCCTCGTCATTATGCCATGTGCATTCCTGATCAAATACTGCAGAAGATTTATAGATATCTCCTGCAATAGTATTGGTCATTACTAAGCAGGGGTGGGAAAACCGTGGTATACGTGGAATATACTGCTGATTCTCTAATCGTTGACAGTGCATGATTTTCTTATGTGCTATTATGCTGGACACTGCATATTCTGAGTTATAACTTTATTCATTTACTGAGTGTTTTTTTTTGGGGGGGGGGACTTGGCCATATTCCAATTTCTATCATGTCACAAGCTGGTTTATGGTATATTTACAGATGTCAGAATCAGGTTGTGGTGGTGGAGTTCGGATTCTCCAAGATTATTCCCAAGTGTCTGTCGCAAATTCCTAACCCTCAGCTGGAAAGTCAAAATCCAATTGACGGTCATATTCCCATTTGAAAAAAGTTAATTTAATTACAGTTCAGTCTGAATCTTAATATTACATTTCCCCATACATTTATGTGGAATCATTACAACACGAAAATTTTTTAAATGCAGTTCATTATGTTGTCGCAGTGTTTATATAGAACAGTTGTATTCAATCTAGGGTACGCGTACCCCCGGGGGTACGTGAAATTTAAATATATATATCTATATATATTATTTTATGATAAACACTGAATAATCAAGGCCAGATTTAGGGTTGGCCACAGGAGAACCGGACGTAAAGACATTCGATTTGGGAGCCCCCCCTCCTTTATGCAATTCTTATCTGGGCGGCAGAAACAAGCTCAATCATCTCATTAACAGGTCTGAACCACATTAATTACTAATTGATTTTAAAAAATTTTGCTTTGCTAAAATACCTTTGTTCCATTATTAATTTTTATATGATAGACAATAATGTATTTATTGTTTAATATCTTGATTTTCCTTTTTCTCATTTAAAACTTATTATTTAATACATTATTTTGGATGTAATTTGTTTAATTTATTTTAGATGTAGATTATATACTATGTATAACTTGAATTATACACCAACAACTTTGTAAGTTGAAGAGAAATTATGTCTGGGGGTACGCGAACAAAAAAGGTTGAATACCACTGATATAGATTGTTGAGCCATGTGATTCCTTCCTGGAAATAGCTTACAGTTGTAAGGAAGAAATGTAAACATGTTCTCATCTCTTGTTAACAGTCGCAGGAAGAAGCATCAGCGTCACTCAGGAGATGACCGGCGCTTGATCCTGGGTGTGTCTGGTTCAGGTGACCCGGACGATGAACCAGAACCAGGAAAGAGTCGACCCTGGTTATGGCGAGTTATGAGGGCCGCTCTGCCCTTCCAAATGGCCATTGTCGCACTTTTCTGCGTTGCATGTCTGCTGGAGCCCCACTGTTGCGATGCTATGAACAACTTGAACCTATCGCTGACGCCCCAGCTCCGTTATGTGAGAGGCCCTCCCCCAGTCTGAACTGTTACCATTGCCATCAATTTTGTATTTGTGATGTCATCAGCGCTTCAGGGTATGCGCCGAGATATTCGTAAAGGGACTGTCGCAAGAAGCCGAATATAAATGTCATTAATGTATAAAAGGAAATCAGATTTGGTGTCCTTGCCGCATGGAACTCTGATACTGAATCTATGTCTAATGGATGGAATGTACCTGGTAGACTTTATTTTTTGATGCTACGTAGGATGAATTTATTTTACGATGTGTAATTGTAGCTCCAATTTCCGTACTTTGATATTTTGACTGACACAAAACTGACAATTTTCTAATCATTGAGGTACAATAAGCTCAGATGACGGTAAAATCTAGTACAAGTATTTTAATATTCTTTGTAGTCATAAATTTGTATGCAGTGTTTGATTCTTACTGTGTACGTCTTTCACCGTTTTGTAATGTCGTAGCAACTGTACTGTAGTTTTCACGTGCTTGAGTAACTACTGTAAGAAGACCAATAGCATTTCTTTAGAAGTCCCTCGGGTTAGAGGAACCTATTCATTTCTAGATGAATGAGTAGAGAATTTATTTTACTCCTTGAAAAATATTCAGATGTAAACTATCAGGATAAAGGAATAATTATTTACCTGGTTTCCTTTGCAATAAGTTAGGATTAATTTCTTCAGAAATGTAATGGGTTCTATAAAAAATACAAATAAGACTTTCGTATATCGCTATGCACTTTTCTCGAGGCTTCTGTTCTGATTTGCTTCTCACATGGGAATGTTTTAATTTAAAAGGATGACACGCTGGAAATACTTAATCACAGATAAATACAGTCAAAAGGATGTTGTTCCTTACTCCTTTCTGAGAAATAAGGTCTTCTGTTTTAGACAATGGGGTTTGCGAAAGAGATCGCTATTCTTGAAGATTTCCGTCTTCTGGGTTGTTGCGTCATAGTCTGGTAGATGTTTACCAACGTTTCAGAGGTCACACTGCCACCGTCATCAGCGCAAGAACCCAGAAGACAGAAATCTTCATACTCACCGTTGTGAAAACCTCAAATCTTACATCGCTATTCTTGTTGCAAGAGAAAGTATTTTAATTTAAAAAAATCGTTTATCCAGTTGTGACGCAAAGTGGCATTCTGTCATGACAGTTCTCATTTAAATATTGGCCGATCCCTCGTCTAAGGAGTCCTACCGAAATGTCTATAGATCGAGCCAACGAAAAGTTGGGACCCGCAGTGCTCAGGCATTTGAAGAACGGGTCGTTCCCAGTATCCCAGTGTTATATGACACTAATGATTGCAGTCTATTGATTTCCTTTGACCGTCATGTAGGAGCTGACCTTCACATAAGGTTTCCTTGGTGTTATGTGACCAGCAGTTGTCCAGTGCTAAATGAAGCTCCTAAACATGAATGGCTAGATAGGGGACCACTTCCCCTCGTCATTATGCCATGTGCATTCCTGATCAAATACTGCAGAAGATTTATAGATATCTCCTGCAATAGTATTGGTCATTACTAAGCAGGGGTGGGAAAACCGTGGTATACGTGGAATATACTGCTGATTCTCTAATCGTTGACAGTGCATGATTTTCTTATGTGCTATTATGCTGGACACTGCATATTCTGAGTTATAACTTTATTCATTTACTGAGTGTTTTTTTTTTGGGGGGGGGACTTGGCCATATTCCAATTTCTATCATGTCACAAGCTGGTTTATGGTATATTTACAGATGTCAGAATCAGGTTGTGGTGGTGGAGTTCGGATTCTCCAAGATTATTCCCAAGTGTCTGTCGCAAATTCCTAACCCTCAGCTGGAAAGTCAAAATCCAATTGACGGTCATATTCCCATTTGAAAAAAGTTAATTTAATTACAGTTCAGTCTGAATCTTAATATTACATTTCCCCATACATTTATGTGGAATCATTACAACACGAAAATTTTTTAAATGCAGTTCATTATGTTGTCGCAGTGTTTATATAGAACAGTTGTATTCAATCTAGGGTACGCGTACCCCCGGGGGTACGTGAAATTTAAATATATATATCTATATATATTATTTTATGATAAACACTGAATAATCAAGGCCAGATTTAGGGTTGGCCACAGGAGAACCGGACGTAAAGACATTCGATTTGGGAGCCCCCCCTCCTTTATGCAATTCTTATCTGGGCGGCAGAAACAAGCTCAATCATCTCATTAACAGGTCTGAACCACATTAATTACTAATTGATTTTAAAAAATTTTGCTTTGCTAAAATACCTTTGTTCCATTATTAATTTTTATATGATAGACAATAATGTATTTATTGTTTAATATCTTGATTTTCCTTTTTCTCATTTAAAACTTATTATTTAATACATTATTTTGGATGTAATTTGTTTAATTTATTTTAGATGTAGATTATATACTATGTATAACTTGAATTATACACCAACAACTTTGTAAGTTGAAGAGAAATTATGTCTGGGGGTACGCGAACAAAAAAGGTTGAATACCACTGATATAGATTGTTGAGCCATGTGATTCCTTCCTGGAAATAGCTTACAGTTGTAAGGAAGAAATGTAAACATGTTCTCATCTCTTGTTAACAGTCGCAGGAAGAAGCATCAGCGTCACTCAGGAGATGACCGGCGCTTGATCCTGGGTGTGTCTGGTTCAGGTGACCCGGACGATGAACCAGAACCAGGAAAGAGTCGACCCTGGTTATGGCGAGTTATGAGGGCCGCTCTGCCCTTCCAAATGGCCATTGTCGCACTTTTCTGCGTTGCATGTCTGCTGGAGCCCCACTGTTGCGATGCTATGAACAACTTGAACCTATCGCTGACGCCCCAGCTCCGTTATGTGAGAGGCCCTCCCCCAGTCTGAACTGTTACCATTGCCATCAATTTTGTATTTGTGATGTCATCAGCGCTTCAGGGTATGCGCCGAGATATTCGTAAAGGGACTGTCGCAAGAAGCCGAATATAAATGTCATTAATGTATAAAAGGAAATCAGATTTGGTGTCCTTGCCGCATGGAACTCTGATACTGAATCTATGTCTAATGGATGGAATGTACCTGGTAGACTTTATTTTTTGATGCTACGTAGGATGAATTTATTTTACGATGTGTAATTGTAGCTCCAATTTCCGTACTTTGATATTTTGACTGACACAAAACTGACAATTTTCTAATCATTGAGGTACAATAAGCTCAGATGACGGTAAAATCTAGTACAAGTATTTTAATATTCTTTGTAGTCATAAATTTGTATGCAGTGTTTGATTCTTACTGTGTACGTCTTTCACCGTTTTGTAATGTCGTAGCAACTGTACTGTAGTTTTCACGTGCTTGAGTAACTACTGTAAGAAGACCAATAGCATTTCTTTAGAAGTCCCTCGGGTTAGAGGAACCTATTCATTTCTAGATGAATGAGTAGAGAATTTATTTTACTCCTTGAAAAATATTCAGATGTAAACTATCAGGATAAAGGAATAATTATTTACCTGGTTTCCTTTGCAATAAGTTAGGATTAATTTCTTCAGAAATGTAATGGGTTCTATAAAAAATACAAATAAGACTTTCGTATATCGCTATGCACTTTTCTCGAGGCTTCTGTTCTGATTTGCTTCTCACATGGGAATGTTTTAATTTAAAAGGATGACACGCTGGAAATACTTAATCACAGATAAATACAGTCAAAAGGATGTTGTTCCTTACTCCTTTCTGAGAAATAAGGTCTTCTGTTTTAGACAATGGGGTTTGCGAAAGAGATCGCTATTCTTGAAGATTTCCGTCTTCTGGGTTGTTGCGTCATAGTCTGGTAGATGTTTACCAACGTTTCAGAGGTCACACTGCCACCGTCATCAGCGCAAGAACCCAGAAGACAGAAATCTTCATACTCACCGTTGTGAAAACCTCAAATCTTACATCGCTATTCTTGTTGCAAGAGAAAGTATTTTAATTTAAAAAAATCGTTTATCCAGTTGTGACGCAAAGTGGCATTCTGTCATGACAGTTCTCATTTAAATATTTCACCCCCATCTACTGCCGAGGTCAAGAATGAGTACGAACTATACCTCCTCTTCCCCCAAGCGCCTACATGGCGTATAGTGGGACAGCTTTACTTACTATGTTGGGAGGCAGTTCCGTGACGTACTTAACAGTTAATAGCCTAGTTAATAATGTTCAAGACTGAATGAAGTAAGACGCAAACACTGCCGTTGATGCTAAGGCACATTGTGTGAAATTTCACTAATCAGAATCCATTCTGTGGGTATCAGTTTCTGGATACGCTGATAATGACCTCAGTCCAGAAATTTGATTTTTTTTGATGTTTATATGTGTAATGAATTCTGTGAATAGTGTTCATACAAAAATGTATGACAAATATTTATGAGAAAGAATAATTATTTAACCTGATTAGTTACGAATATAATTTTATTTTGTACATAAGTGTATATGGCGGCAGTAATTATGAATCATGTATATAGTTTGAATGATACGCACGTTGTAAATTAGTTGTGAAATACGTACTTGAATTTTGTTAGATTAATTTTTTTATATAAACTTTTCTATAAATTGGGGTTCAGTTTTTATAATTAAGGAATTGCTCAAAGACGATCATTACGATAGTGCAAGGAAACTGCCCATGTAAAAGTGTCAATACGGTGTTCAGAACTTTAATTCATTGTTCTTGAAGACTTAGAGATAAAGTCAGTAGCGGCTTTTAAGTAACTGCGAGTAAGCAATATATAGATCATGAAACATTTTTTGAATTAGTCACGCATTTAAGGAAAAAACATTTGCATTTCTCTCAGCTCAGCTTTGAATTTTACCTTTCTTACTGCAGTTAGCATCGTCAGATGCGAAGTTACTGATTGGTTGAGCTGAAGAGAAGAGTGTGCAATACCGATCACGTCGCTGCGTAGATAATTCACTGCACTTCTGATTCAATGGATACTGAAGAACAGTGAAATTATCGTACGCCTATTCACGATTATACAAATGAATGGAGTAGGACATTTTGTTAAATCATGTTCTACCAGAGAAGATTTAAGTATTGTAACGGATTGAGTGCGTTTAATTTCGCATCTCCTCCCATTTTCATCAGTGAAATGGAGGGAAGGTGTACTGGATGCAAACTATCTGCAAGCTTGGGCTATGTCGCAGTAAGAGGGGAAGGGAAGAGGCCTTGTGCACTGTGCTGTCCCCCCCACCCCACCCCCAATCTGTGCGTATTTGTAAAGGTCATTGAAAGTTTGGAGATGGGTTGCAAGAAATCTGTGTCATGCTGACGTAAGAAACATTTCAAGACACTAACACTCGTATGGTTGTCCTTCATGAAGGTGGAAAGAATTTATGGAGCATGTAATAAAAAATACTGTTTTTTTATTACAAGGAACAAGTGACATTTTGTCGGACATAAAATGGCCGCCTTTGTTTTCACAGTTGTGTTCCCTTGTGCATGCGGTGTGCGCTTCAATGTACCTTCAAGTCGACTGCGTTTACTTCAACAGGTGAGAGAGTACGCTACCACTTATTATAAGTTTAAACGTGATCTGTGACATAAAGAAGGTGAGGGAATTGATTGTGATGTACAAACATTCAGAAAGAGAGCTAGATCAGAATTGTCTGACGAGTTACCGTCTTACGATGAATTAATTACAAAAATGAAAGACTTGATTCCAGCAGCGGCAGGGATTGCAAACGTCTTGAAATATAAGCAGGCTCAATTATGTTCATCATCGGTGATTGAGGGGAAAGGTTTCTGTGTACAGATCGCTTCTGTGGTTCGCTGGATTTGACTGTACGTTCAGTAGTTGCCTGATGCGGGCTGGAAGAAACAACATATGTCTTTGTGGCATTTTCTCTGTTCCGTTTGGGCTGCCACACCTTGGCGTGATTGCATGGTCGCGTATTATTCCAAGAACTGTTCTTATGAATTCCAAACATTGACAGAAATATCAATAATATATATATATATATATATATATATATATATATATATATATGAATTTTTTTGCCAGGGAGGTGATGATTCACTAGCAAGAGTAAAATGATCGAACAATATTTTTAATTTTGATCTCGTTCCTGAATGAGACAGGGACTTCTGTCTCTCTCTCTCTCCCACTATTGACTTTTTTTTGTAAAACTTTAACATGGTTACATTAATTTATTTCTTTTCAAAATGGAGGATATGTAGAAAGGATTTCACAACATGTAAACATGCCCGCAGTTAATATTATAAATGAGTGTTGATTTTCAGTTTACAAACAAAACATTTTGTTAATGTGAATAAAAATTAATTAAAATTAAGTGTTTTTGTAAATTGTGAATTTTAGTATTTAACAAAAATGGCCTTGAATCGTGTAAAATTTAATGGCAGATGAAAAAGATTTATATATTTAAATTTCTAAGGGCGCAGTGGAATCTTTTATGTACATAGCTTCTGATTTGATGATGGCAGAAATCGTATAATTTAAATGGAGTCCAGCGAGCACTATTTGCAACAGTGTCTCTGACGGGAATGAAACAAGTTTTTACAAACGTGTTTGGAATTTATAATGCAGTATATATTTCTGTGCATGAAAACATTGCATTATTTTTATAAACTAAATGTTAAATTAGCTTATTTCACTAACAAATATATTTTATTGTGTCAGTTGCTGCATGTCTATCGGGAGATATCTTAGTCTTGTAACACCGAGACAAAGCGGATGATTCCATAGAAGTCTGTGGAGACTTATCTTGGTAGATGCAAATCTAAGATAAACTTGGGCGTTTAGATAGTTACCTGTAGGCGATAGTAATTTGTGCCTAGTAATTTATAAAACAAAGGTTTTTCAAGAATAATGTTAGTAATTTGTATTCAGGAAATTCATATCAAACTGTAGTAAAGATGTCATTAAAGATTAATTTTAAGATAAACACAGATGACATTGTTCAGTGTAAAATAGTTCGCATTCCGAACACAGACATTATTTACAAAACATATTTTGAGATAAATGTATTGCATGAAATCAGAGATACAAATTTCCATTTGTCTTATAATGAATGAAAAATAAATGCGTATGATGTATTATCTTTCCGGTGCATGTAATTTACAGTAGTGTCTTTGCTAATTTATACCACGACACGTTTTTTCTTTACTGAATTTAATAGGCGGTGTTGATGTTTAATAGAAAAGCGATCTCCTACAATTGTTCTCAAGACAGTCGAGGAGACGATTCCATAGTACGTTTGTTTCTACCACGAATCAGACAAGATTATGGCAGTTATATTACATTAATACATTAATAATTTTACTTGATAATTGACTTCATTTTAAATGTGACAGAACCTCCATTTTGTTTGGAGAATTGCATGGTTTATATATTATCTATGTCCAGTTATATTGACGTTGAGACACATTTAGTTGTAAAAATTCTTGAAAATATTAAAATAATGGTTGTATCTTCATTTTCTTGCTTCATGTATGGTTTTTTTTGTATATCCTTCACAAAGGAGGTGAAAAATGAATGCCGGGCACTGAAATATCTTTGATGAAGATCGCATTTCTTTGTTTTGATGAAATACGTGCCGAATTTGAATGGCATCCACCTTATGTAAACTGAAATGACATACACGTTCAACGAGTTTATATGTGTGTATTTAAGTCTTATTGGTAGCTAGACACATGTATGCAAGATATTTTATAGACGGGCACACAATATGTCATATTTTAAAATTTTGAGAATTTAACAGTCATATATCATATTGCCATCTTGCAGTAAAATGTCTGGCAAGCTTAACATAAGCCCTTTTTTAAGACTGTATTGAGGGAAACTGAAATATAAAAATATTGAAAGTGAAAGTTTAATTTTATGAATTTTTGTGCAGATTTGTGATTTGGTATTGTACTGAAACTACATCGACAGGAAAGTTTGTTGGAAATGGAAGAAAAATTGAGATTTTGTTTCGTTACAAGGCTTGAAATCCGAAAAAAGAAACCTTACTTTCTGCTGTAGTATGTATTTAGTTCACATAAAACAAGATGGTCAGATGTGATTAACTTTATGTTTGTACACACGCATTCAAAATTAATTAGTGATTTTTTTTATTATTTTAAAAAAATTCCAATGTACATGTAATTAATTTTTGTATTGTTGAAATGTGAATTTAATTTAGGTTTAAATATGCAGTTGATTATATTTTTTTAGATTTCAATTGGTACCTGTTTTATATAACATATAAACTATAAGAAATATTATTCAAAGATGCTAATGTTGTGCATCAATATGGATTCCTTCTAAAATATTTAACCTGTTTTGAGTTTCAAAAGAAATTTAAATTTCTAGGTTGTGTGCTTTGAATTGCCAAGTACAATGACAAAATTTCTCATAATTTTAGTTATTTGCCATAGTCAAGCGAATTTTTGTTAGTATTCATCTTTAAAGAGACTTACAAACTCTTTTTTACTTCGTAGTAACATGTGATTTTAAAAAAATTGGTATTGAGAATTGAATGAGAAATGCTGTGTGACTTCCTCTAAAAGTTTCCTGGTAACTCATACTTGTGAATGATTGGCATGTAATACAGGATAATTCCTATTTTATTTGAACTACTGAAATTAAAGTCAGAATGGGTTATGACATTTAAATTATGATATAGTATATACAAACATAATTCTTACTTGTATACATTTAATATGTATCAAAATCTAAATACAGATACTTGCCAATGTGTGTTAGAATAATTTATTTAAAAATATTTAAAATGTTTTGGTATTGATCCATTGTACCACAACTTGGGCCCTTCTCCGTTTTCCTATTTACTGTACCATTTTAATACATTTACGTGAGTGAATACCGATTTAACATTGTAGGCGATTTTATTTATGTTGACATTAATGCAAATGTAGTTTATGTAGTTCACACACATATAGGTTAATTTATTTTATATCTTGCAAATAAGCATCTATCGTAAGTTTCAGACGAAAGACAAAAGAACTGAAGAGGTATTGATTTAAATCTTAATGCAAACTTTCTTCATTGTGAGATTTCAAGTTCTCGTGGTGGCGAGCATGAAGATGGTTATCATCGATTGTTATTTCCATTCGAATAACCGAACGTCACTGAAATGTGCGTGGCCTCTGTGGAATCGTTCTCTGTGCACGAGGAAATTTTTGCTATGATTGTTTTCACCCTGCTCTTGTGGTGCAGTCTCTATGTCACGTTGCACGTGACTTTCATTCGGGTTTTACGGCTTTACTTCCGAAACTTTGCTTCGGGTTTTCTCTGGGTAACCACGTGTTCAGTTGACGTAGTGAACTTGTGTGATGTGGTGCAGTGTACTGTCGCAGAAATTAGTGAAAAATCAGGCGTAACTTGGCTTAAGTTACGTCGAAAATCTGGACCTGTTCGGAAGATTGAAGTGACACGTTTTCAAAAGGTATGTTGAGACATATTAATGCTTTATGAAACTCGCTCATGTGACCTGTTTCGTTTACTGAACGAATGTAAAAATGGCGTATATCTAAATGTGTTTGACTTTGGTCGGAAAAGTAACCTGAGTTGTCGCATGGAGGACGAAAATCGACCTGACCTATCGTAGTCGACTATAATGATCAATTTTAAATAATTAATATTGTAGTTCATGAGCTACTAGTAGATTCTCACATTTTGAATAGGTGAAGAAATTAGTTCTCTCAGGTATTGAATGTGCATAGGGTTTATGATGTTAGACGGGAATTAATGGGGCTGAACCATTAGTACCAGTCCTTTCGAGGTTGAAATTGATATTGTAAAGCTGAAGGTATAAATCCCCAAGTAGTATTCAGATTCAATCTGCAGGTGGAACAGTGCGTTCTGAGATCCATAAAAAAGTTGCCACGTTGTACGCCATGTAGGTAGTTGGGGAGAGGGGAATAGCTACCACACATTCTTAACCTTGGCACTAGATAGGGGTGGGTGGTCAGCGTCACGCCATAGCCTCGCTTTACGCCCGGGAAAGGACTCTTTGGATAGGAGGCTATGTGGGCTCCAGAGCCGGTCTGGACGCAGAGGCTAGAGAAAAAATTCTCTGCTCACGACGGGGATCGAACCCCGGTCGCCCACTCCGTAGTTTGAGCTATCACGTTCTGAGATCCATTAACTCCATTCTATCTGGAATAAGGATTTGCCTCAGCAGTGGAAGAAATCTATTATTCCAGTTTACAAGAGGGTCGATAAAACTGACTTGTAATTATCGAGGCATATTGTTATCAGTTTAGTATACAATTTTATTCAACGTCGTCTTGTCATGTAGACGAAATTATTGGGAATCATCGGTGTGGGTTTCGATGTAAGAGGTCAACTACTGATCAGATAGTTTGTTCGTCAGTTACTAGAGAAAGGAGGGGAGTTCAATGGAACAGTACATCAGCTTTTCATAGCCTTCATTTAGGAGGGAAGTGTTGTACAGTATTCTCATTGTGTTTGGTTTCCCCATTAAGCTAGTTAGGCTACTTAAAATGTGTTTAAAATAAACCTATGGTAAAGTCCGTATAGGTAAACATTTGTCTGACACGTTTCCTATTCAAAAGGGTCTAAAACAATTAGATGCTATATCGCCCTTGCTTTTCAACTTTGAGTTAGGATACGCCATTAGGAAGGTCCAAGGAAACCTGGTGTGACTGAAATTGAAGGATACATCAGCTTCAGGTCTATGCTGATGATGTAAATCTATTGGGGGATAAAATAATTCCAGAAATATTAAAAAAACAAGCTCTACTTGACGCTAGTAAGGTTGGTCTGGGGGTAAACAGAGAAAACTAAGTATAAATATGTTGATGTCACCAGAATGTAGGATAAAATCGTAACATAAAGGTAGCTAATAGGTCCTTTAAAAATTGGCAAAGTCTAGATATTTCTTATTTTGTATCTGCTGAGAAGCCAAATAATTTTATTTATTCCTGATAGTTTATTTCTTATTTAATTACACCCATACACGAATTAAAATCGTGGGTGATATTGCATTGAAGGATTGGTTATTTCTACGCAAGTATTCAAATTATGTGAATGTATAATATGTTTCACTTGCTAGCGTTAAATTATGGATGATGCTAGTACCTTTCTAATGCATGAGTGGTAGTTGAATGGATTGGTAGGTAGGCAGAGATACAGATTCGTGACATTTACCATGTTAGTGCTTTCAGAAATTTGAAGTCGCAGGCTCTTTAAATTACGTAAGATTTGAGGTTTTCACAGCGGTGAGTATGACGATTTCTGTCTTTGGGTTGTTGCGCTGTGTGGTCTGGTTGATGTTAACCAACGTTTCAGAGGTCATACTGCCTCCGTCATCAGGGCGATTCTTAGTATGAAGATTTCTGTCTTCTGGGTTGTTGCGCCGTGTAGTCTGGTCTATGTTTGCCAGCGTTTCGGAGGTCATACTGCCTCCGTCATCAGGGAACTTGAGTTAGTTACGTATTCTTGAGATTCCTTAAATGCTTCACATCAAGGATTTAACGATATATTTGATTACCTCGTGTAAATATATGTCAAGGCGTTCTTTGTACAGAATGAATAAAAGGAAACCAAAGAGGAGTTTGTATTTGTACGATTGATTCATCTCTGAAATTTCTGAACGGATTTCCAGCAGGTCGAAATGTAGTAAAGTGAAGTCTGTGCTAAAATGTAATTTAACTTCGCTTAATATCGTCCTTCTTAACCCCTGCATCATGTGAAGCTGAAGTCAAACTTATTACGTGTTTTTCCAGCACCAACGACAACAACAAAGAAAGGTCACGACCCCTTCCTTCCATATCCTTTCCAATTCATTGTTCATTAATCATCCTATCGTACGACGCTATATATTTTTGGCTACTGACAACGTCATTATATAAATCACAATAAAAATAAATTAAAAATCAAACGAGCTAACAAAATCTTGTCGTACCAACACTTAATATGAGGCATAAAATACGGTCTCATTGAGGTATATGACAGTTTTCTCGAAAACGTTTAGGTCTATATCGGTTTTCATTAAAATTCTCAAATTTAAATTTTATGTTAGTCTTTAACTATCGCGTACGTGTTTTTAAATTGAAACCACTATTTTTTTGGAAGTTTGGTTCTACTTTTGTCTTCGTGTGGGGGCACAGAACTCCACTCTGGCCCCCTGGTTGATCTAGGAAGCACTTAGAATCAAATTCTGAAACGTTGCGGGTTTAATTAAATGAGACACTCAAACGACGAGTGAAGTTGGAATAAATAGTCCATTTCCTTTAAGTCAAAACGAAAACAGCTGACATCCAGGACCATTTATTCTTAAATAAGTGAATCAGATGCGAGAAATTTGTTGTGGTGTGCTTTTGTGCATAGTTCAGCAGATTCGGCTTATGGCGTCCCTTAACACCGATGAAAACTGAGGATGTCCTAGTCGCGTTTACTCCGTGCAGACTCGACAACTATTTCAACAGCTTTTTATGCGTAGGACGCTCTGACGAGGCTGATCGACCAATACGAAATATTACTAGCCCCATTTAACCACCAGTACAATATTCCTTCTGACTGAGGCGATCAGATTCTGGATTTGACTACGAAGGAAGTGTAATTGACGCTATCCTCAAAGGAGGAAGAGGTAAACTGAAATCTCTCTTGTGGGATGGAGGGACACATGCTGCTTGTGTGGCAGTATCGTATTTAGTTTTCCTGTTTATGTTCTGTCACAGAGACAGAATGGCCCATGCTTTCCTGTTAGTAACCACAAATGCACGTTAGCAGTCTGGAATACGTGACGTCTGATAGTCTTTCAACAGACGACCAACAGAAAGTTGAAAACAATAAAAATAGAAGGAAGGAATGGCGGGAAAGAAAAATCTTATCTCTTATTTCCGGCTGGAGTACCCTTATGCATCTCAAGATGCCGCCTTAGCATCATAAAGGCCTCCGCGGTGCATAACCGGACCCTTGCATTTGCATGTCGTTCCCATGCACCTGGATACTTTCCAGTTCGTGCTTGTGTGGGCAGAATCACTAACGAGCTCAGGGGACTCACGTCAGAATTATCAATTGGTATCTGAAGCTGTTACAGGTCGAAATTACACACGCACAAACAACGCAGAATTGACGTCTTTCGCTCTTCCCTTCTCTTTTGTTTCAATATTTATTCCTTTCATGTTTAAGGGAGGCATAAATATCGTTAGATCGTGGTCTACGCGTATAGCGTGTACCGGTATGTTCCTGGAGAAACTGAGGAAAGCCGTGAGTGGTCTCTAAGATTCGAATTCAGTAGCACCCCCTCTCACAACACAGGGCAAATTTTACGTGATGATAGGTGGTAAGTCCTTTGAAAGTGTGGCAGAGCGTGTTATAAATGGCTGGAAACAACATAACCAAAATTATTTTCACGAAAACATTTAGGACAGATTGAATCCATTTGTATAAGAATATTTTGTCTTCTTATTTGATACGGGTGTGAAATCTGGGCTCTTTCTCTTGAGATGTGTGCAACTTTACTCGGTAAACCTAGTAGGAAGAGACCAAGGCGTGTATGAGACTGTAACGTTAAGATGTATCTTAAAAGACAATATATGAATGTGCGGACTGGATTTGTCTGACTGAAGTGGACTGGTTGCGGCCTTTAGTTGTCACAGTGATGAACTTTCGGGTTTAATAAAATTCTAGGAAATTTCTAAGGCAACGACCTTCAGCTTCTCAAGAAAGACTGCTGAATGGCGTTAGAAATGGCAAATTTCTAAGGCATAAGAAACTATTTACTTAATTTTCTGTTCTTTGCCTGTATTCTGTATTCCTTTCTCAACAACAGATTTCAAGAATATGTGGAATATACTAGTATCTCTCCTGTAATCATTGTCATCGGATGGATTTAAAGACAGAAAGAGTTACGGAATTGGAAACTTTGCTAGTGCACATTTGAGCTCTTCATTTTTAATTGAATCTGCGTAGTAACGTTGTGACATTCTAAAAAGCATTACAAAGCTCTTTGTGACGATGACCATTCGCCGAAGTCTGATGGTTCGTGTAGACGTTGGGGAGGGATCAGTGGATGATGTGGGAACTGCAAGGTATCATGGTCGATGACGTCACGTCCGTGACGTATCGTGATGTGTGCTTCCGTTGCGTTAACACTGGGCTGACGGACCGAAAGTCCAGTGAACTGTCGGGTTATTGAACACCCAAATATGACTCCTCCTCGGTGTGTGAACAGGAGATAATGGCTACTGAATTACAATGACAAACGTCATTCTAATCGTAAAACAACGTTACGCAATTTTTGTCACAAAAAATGATGCGTAGAAATTTCGTCACAGACTTGACGTAGATGGATGGAATCTTCGAGAACCAAAGTATGAGGCTGTGGACTGGATTCATCTGGCTGTGGATGAAGTCCAGTGATGCGCTTTTGTGAACAGTGTAATGAACAATTGAGTCTTATAAAGTTCGGGAAAGTTGTTTGCTAGCATCTAAAGAAATACTTTTTGCGATGTAGTTATTTATAAATACTCTGTGTCAAGAAAATATTTAAATTTGAAAGCGTTTGGCTTCTCTTATTACGTTCTCAAATCCATCCACGTTTAGTGAGACATTTACTGTATTTAATAAGGTCGATCTGTGGATCAAATCCAAGCTTTGATTGAGTAAATACAAAATCCATTTACCACGTAGGATCCACATATCTATTGTCGCTAAGCTAATTACGCTGCATATCCGCTTTAGACAAGATGATGAAGTGTAGTTTAAGGTAGTTGTTTTATTACATCAAGGAGAAAAAAATTATGATGTCAGTCTTTGGTACAGGCCCACAGTACCCGTTTCTCGTCGACATTTATTAAGTATTTTCGGAGACGAGAAGACCGGATATACAAACGGACACGGGTTATGCATTTCGTTTTTATCTCGTGAGCTTTGTGCAAATAATGCTTGATATATTGTTGCTCAAAATATCCTTATTGACTGTCATTAGCACTTTGCTCTGCTAAGACCTGTCTGCAAGTCACAATAGGAATTGTTATTTTACTCAAATTGATCAAACACTTGTAGATTAAGTTGGAAGTTGTCTCTTCAGTTCGCCTTTTTCGGTCGTCCGGTTGGATGCTATCCGTCTCGAATAATGGGGCGAGAAAGGCGCCCAGCGTGGGGTCACTGGGAACATGACCACTCCGGTAAATACAAGAAGGGAACAAGGATTCACCCACGGCTGTGAGGATGATGATGATGATCTTCTGGGTTTAGATGTCATGTAGACTTTACTTAAGTACTTTCCAGCGTTTCGGAGAATCATACTGTCTTCATCAACGCGGCTAGCAGCACAGAAACAAGAAGGTATGGCAAAATATGAGATCGTAGCTCTGATTTAAGGTATTATATCGACATTTGCCGGCACTGATCCGAACCTGTGACTTTCCGAATACGAAGCCGAGGTTCTAAACCACTCGATCACGACGTTGGGTCCACCAGTTAATCATGAATTTATAAATTGATATCCGTACTGATTTCTTTCTTGTTTTGCAAATCGTAAAACTTTGATCTAAGCAACGATACTTTGAGTAAGGTTACGACTGTTACAAATCTTCTCGGACGATCAGCCGTGTGAGAATAGTTGCCATTGCCAGCGTTTCGGAGAATGTTTATGCCTCCATCATCAGGAATTGTTGCACCCCAATGATGGAGACAGAAAATTCCTAAACAATGGATGCTAACTGCATTCTCAAAAAGGATTATATGTATTATATTAAATATCGTCGTACTAGTTTCAGAAATTAAAATAGACCAATGGAAGATGTGTTAAGATTGTGTGATCCGAACTGGACTGAAGTTACAATGACGTATTTTAATGGACAGGCTGAGAACCCTAGGGTTATGCAGTATTCTCTGTAGGACCTAATAGTTAACCCGTTGTGGTGGTGGTGGTGGGGGGGGGGGCTCTTAATTAACTGGGCGTAACACTTACAAGTTTTAAAATAAATGACGTTACAGACGCGTTCCTTACATCATTGTAGCACTGAAGCAGCCAATTACAAAACAAGAGATCTCCAACATAGAATCATCGCATGTTGTAGCCTCGCAGCTATCGAGCACTACGGGGGTCGTAATCGAGATATCGAGGTTGTTTGCAATGGAATCAAACGTGATTGGCTTGTAGGGGGCCGTCTGTAACTATTTTCAAGACTCCACTGGACGTCTTATGTCCGTCCGCATCTTTGTGAGTATGTTATATACAGAAAAAAGTGAATAGAACACTTTTCGATTGTTGAGCATCGCGTGGCTTGCAGTCATGGTGTTGCATCACTGCGTGGCTAAGTGGTTTGATTGGCAGGACTAATCCCACCATTTACATATTATTTCGGATGTTTTGGTGCCAATGTACAGATGCCATTCCTTCATTGCGGTGTTTGGTTGTGAGGCTATAGTTGTTTATAAACACGGATGGAGCAAGGATTAATATCGAAATTTGACAGTAAATTAGTGCACCTTTGTGTTTATTACACTCACGAGATCTCTGTTGCGTTATTTTTTTTAAAGTTTTTATGACTTTTTCATACCTATGAGCATAAATGTGTAAAACCGGCCTAGAAATTAACCCTTTAAGCTTAAAGGTAAATATATATTCCACCTGAATTAACAGTCAGTGACTCTACATTTAATATTTGTTGGTTTCGTTTAATTTTTATTGTAAACGGCATTTAAGCAGCTGATCTTTGTAATGTAGAAGCGGTACGGACTGGGATATTAAATATTATTTATGCGAGCTTCAACTTCAAAGGCTTAACAAGAGCACATAAGCTGTGTGAATTAATTCTGAGACAAACTAATGGCGTAGTTTTTCTTTAAGTGGGGAGGCAAGCAAGAATAATAATTAAGTAGTATATATATTTATTTCTGTAAGCAATTGTCACTAGTGCAGATTCCGATAAAGTTAAATTTGTCAAGTTTGAAATCATCTATTTATGATCTGTCTTTATACAGAATTTCCCATTCATAGTTTTAATCATCAAGTTAAATTTCTGAAAGGACACTATATCGTTTCTATTAATTTCAGAACGAGATAACTTCAAAAGTTCCTTGTTTTTTAATATTTGTTATCACAAATATTCGGCTTGTGTGCTGAAAATCGAACCAGGGATTCCGAGTTCGTAGGAAGAGTGCTAACCTTCACATTCAGTGAGGATATCAAGTAGGAAGTAACATGGGAGGCCGCGATCATAAAAATAATGCATTATTATAAAATATCACAAATAACATATTTCATATCCGTTATCTTGATACATCGGGCAATGGGTGGAAAAAATTGACCACGGTTCCCTAGTTAACGTTGAATAACGTTTAACTGTAGAAGTATATTTGTACCGAAATAAAATTTTATTTACACATTAATATATACCTTTACGTCATCCGCTGACAGCTTATCTATGTTGCGTCCTGTACTCAACACATTCGCTCTAGATTCGTTCTTTGTTACCAAATAAATGGCCAAAACTCCTAAACCGTAAGAGTTAGCTGAAATTTGTTTTCAGATTTGGAAAGCTCGTGTTTATTTACGTTTTTCACTCGCAATATGTCCGATTTAACTCTTACGCTTTAGACGTGGCAAGCGGTTGAAGTTAAGGAACGAGGGTATAGTTATTACATGTTTTGGGTAATTATTTCGACAATGTGTAAAATATGCATTATAGAATAAAGTAAACATCATGTAGAAAAATCCCTTTATTTACTCTTTAATTTACATATAGGTTTATATTCTCTATCTTACATAGGTCTATAGTTATTGGTGTTTGAAGAAGTCACACACCAGCGTTACCTTACATCTTACAGTTTCCGTCGAGTGTACCGTGATTTTATAAACGTTATTCAACATTAAAATATTTTGTAATTAATCGCGTAATTCATGCGTATGTACAGAAGATTACTTAATAATAATAAACCTTCATCAGACTATTTTTACGGGTATGGGTAAAGGTGTATCACAATTGGAGGTGGTTGCAGGGCATGGTCCTTGAAGGTGAGGTTATATCCATTAATTTCAAGTGCATGGGAACACAATCGCTACTTCGACCGACGAGAGCAACCATGACGTACCGCTCCTTAATTCCGGCGAGGCTGGCATGTGGAAATTGTTAAACGAAAATATCGGATCCTAAAACGAGTGCTTTACTGACGCAATATTAAACTCGCTCAAAAACAGTCTGGCGAAAGTCGACATTTATTGATTCATTTCATCTCAGTTCAGATGCGAAAGGAGTAAGTCTTAAAGTCGTCGTAGAACCCTGGTTTGCTATCTGACAGAATGCATTCGAATCAATTTTAATTTGTGGCTCTTCTCATGCGAATGAGACGGTGGGGACAGGGGAGTGCTGGGAGATTGGTACGCAGAGTAAATTGATGCCAGCCGCGAAATGGGCCCTGAAATCAAAGGTGGCATAATGGGCAATGTTTTCTTTTCTTCGTGGAGACATCTGTTTTACAAGATCAAAAAGTCGTTCCAGGCACTGTAATGTGTTATTTACTCTGCAACCTTGTAGAAGCAGGTTACAAGATCCACGCTACGTGACGACATAAGAATTAGCTGTCAGTTCAAGTACAGAAAACACCGACAAGATGAAGGAGAATAAAATCCTAAAACTACATGCATGTGAGATGCCGAAATAAAGTGAGATCTATATGAAGAGGACTTTGCAGTGTAACTTCTGAAGCTCGGAACGCGCTTAAATACACCGAATCCTTAATGAACAAGGAAAAATGATGTAATGAAAATAGAAAACTCGTGAAGATTTCTGTCTACTGCGTTGTTGCGCTGTGTAGTCTGGTAGATGTTTACCAACGTTTCAGAGGTCAGGGCGATGAATCGCGGAGGCAGTGTGACCTCTGAAACGTTGGTTAACATCTACCAGACTACAGAGCGCAACAACCCAGAAGACAG
The DNA here is from genome assembly GCF_000696155.1 of Zootermopsis nevadensis. Next base: position 2,624 of record NW_019059987.1, on the reverse strand, counting down.
AAATCTTCACGAGTTATTTTTATTTTCAATCTCACGACCATTTCCATTCAAGATACTTCTACTTTGTTACTTAACACAGTCACAGCAAAACCAATTGTTATAATTATGACACCATTACATATCGTTTTAATGACAGAAACTAAAATATTAATGAAAATTCATAGTAATTCAATTACAGGCCTATAAATTTCACTTCTTCTGATAATGGTCCAGAATTTGTAGGAAATTTCACCTGTATGACAAATTGTTTTCATGCATAACTTCGGCAATTTTCACATTATTAAACGACTAGAGAATAGACAGTCCTTTATTTAGCCTTGGATGTGGCCAGGGAAAATTTATTTTGAAGAAATTCAGCTCAAAGCGTGTGATATAAAAAAATCGACTTCTCTGCCTCAAATTATATCACCGTTTTCTTCCTTGTCCTACTGTCACGTTAATAAGTTCTACGACTAACGCATCGCCTTTAAATAAACTGCAAATCAATCTTGTTGCTTCAGACTCGGCCAGAAGTGAACAAAATTATAATTCAGAACATTTATGTCCTCGAGATTCGCCACCGCGCTTAGTAGCTGAGTCCGATCGTGATCGGAGTACCGATGGGAATCCAATCCTCCTCATCATGACCGTGGCAAACGTCTGGTCCCTTAACTAGCCGACACGCCTACCCGTTCAGTCACCCAGGGCCGGCACGTGCTCACACAAACACACACATTATCTTCCGCAATGTCAGGTTCCGGCCAGATCATAATTACACATATTTAAACTAGCTTAGTGTCTATTGCCCGTCACATTTTACGTTCATGAATCTTTATTGTGTCTGACAGTGTTACAATTTATTATAGCAATATCTTTGAAAATCAATTAAAATGAGGAAAATTTATAAAATTTCTTAAAAAATTAAATTACATTAAATGTGAACGTAGTTTCAAAGTGACTGAAGTCAGATTCCTGAAACATAAAAACCAACCGCCTCACTCCAGACTCCCGCCGAACGCATACTCCGCCAGACCCCATCATAGGTGCCACTATAGCCTCGGCTGCATTTCTTCCTGCCAGGGCCACTATCGTAAGAACTCAATTTCATTCTTTTCCGCATCGAATGAATAATCGTACAGTCAAGCGAGTCGAATATATGCTATTATACTAGGAGCACATGTTCACATTTTATTTATGTCTCTTAATTTGTTGTAAAACACTGTTGGGAATAATTTTTAGAAACGATGACATATCGGAGCGACGTAAGTTATAAATAAGTCTTTCAGCCTTAGCTACTATTATTGTTAAAAACGATGGCATTAAAATGACACAGCAGCAGCAGGAAAAACAACGAAACAACGTCAACCAAAATATGTAAATTAGAAGACTATTTTTTACTCACGGAAACCAGACTATGCATTACCAAGACGAATTTAAAACTACAGACCTTGAGGAAAGCGGCTGTAGGAAGACCACGAATAAGATACTTTGAATATTTTCTGAAATCTCGGTACGGGTCCATGATCCCGAATGTTGTATGTTTAAGAAACATTTATTTTTATAATATTACCTTTACATGTACTTTTAAGTAAGATTTTACGTATTTGTTCCTGTTTAGAACAGTCTACTTAGGCCTCAATAAAAGTAACTGCGGCCGTTGTTTAGCCCAACCCCCATTTTCGATATGGTCCTGGGTCCTTCCAACCGCGGCTTTGCCCCACTTGACTTGGCGACGGATACTGTGTGAGCGGCAAAGTTAATTTCACTACAAATTATATCACACGTCATCTTTATAAACCACGAACTTGGTTTTGATTTAAGTGGTCCCTGTATCAGCTTCAATTATAACCCCTCTAACATGTTTTGCAGTTCTTTTCTGCAGAGACCATTCACACTGATATGTTGTGGAAGAGGGGAAGAGTCACAGCGTATGGCTGCATATAATACTACATGTAACACAACGTAAGAAATCTTATTTGCATGCCACTTCCAAATTCCACAAGTAACAGGTAATATTCAAACCACATACAAGCAACGGACAAAAACAAGAATTCATAGTAATATGTTCTCATCATGTAACCCGATATTTTGGGGTCTCAAAAAAAGGAGGTAAATTGTGGCCTTACTTATCCATATGTCTGGCGAATACCGTATCATTAGCTTCATGTTCGAAAATAATGGCCTCTTCCACAAAAAGAACTGTTCGGTGAGATGAAATAATGACAGGATAAGAGCACAATAACATGTGAATTATCATTCAATTGTGTGATCACTTAGCTCGAGATGTGATCACATATCAGAGGTATGAATTCTGTGATGTACAGGTGTCAGACCGCTATACAATAATCGGATGGCTCGTAACATCTTCAAAACAAGTGCGATACTGGATCGAAGGTTAAAAGATACCCCTACTGCTAATGAAAGTTGGTACTGACAGGCGAACACGAGAGTTTTCAGAGATGATTCATCCGTGGTTACTATAAGGCATTAATTTCAAGTGCACTATTTGCGATATTTAAATACCACTGACTCTGAAGTTGAGTCTTGAACAGCTAAACCTTATGTTACAAGTGTGATTTCAGGTTCTCGCGGCGGAGAGTAAGAAGAAGAAGAATATAGTTGTCTTCTGGATTGTTGTGCCATGT
>NW_019059984.1:396767-409305 GCF_000696155.1 Zootermopsis nevadensis | reverse complement strand
TTCAAATTGTTCTTCTGCTTACAAACTGACCAATACTTGTATAAGCCTGTAAACACTACCGGTTGTAAGAAGAAAAGGTTTTAGTCAGAAATATTTCCACTTAGAAACACTAAAATACAATGGCCATCAAAATATCCTTATGAAATTTTAATTCCACAAGTCTGGAGCATGTTGGTGAAATTCCTTAGTTCTGTTAACTCTTACCATGCTAAGCGTGAGACATTTCACTTAAAAGCACTGATCCTTCTGATCTGGAGTTTATGGTGCCCGACAAGTTAGGTAAAATAAAGTAATTTTGTTAAAAATGATACCATATAAATATTAATGAAAAAACAATTGTAAATAATTGTAACTATAACACTTTATTTAGCATCAGTTACTATGAATTCATACAGACTATAAAATTGTATTGTCAACTTACTCGTGGAGCAGATTTCTTAGAGCACCAAAATCTAGGAGTGAAACAAAACCATGGTGATCTCTTGGTACCATGTTCACCTGAAAACCAAGCCAGAAGTATTTAAGACAAACCGTTAGCCTGAAAATAATGACAGATAATAAAAATTCACTGATGCATTCAAACCTTTCAAAATAAGTTGAAATAAGTGTGACACACTCATTTCTTATGCTTCTTCTTATGTATGTGATTTCAGGAATTTTCAGGATCTTGTCTTAACAGCAGTGTATGTAGAACAGACAGTTTCTAATGTGCTTTGAAACACAGGTTAATGAATGGCTCTTTTCCAGGGTTCAAATCTCGACCTGCAGACCAGCTATCCTGACAGGGGTTTTTGTGGTTTTACTCCCTCTAGGCAAATGCTGGGATAGTACCTTAAATTAGGCAACAACCACTTCCTTTCACATCCATTCCAATTCATTATTTACTATCATCCTCTCGTTCAAAGCTATATAGCCTGAGCTACTGAAAAAGCGTCATTAAATAAACTACAAATAAATAAATGACACCTTCAAACAGTGGATAATATGAACATAAAAATAACTTTTTTAACCATTTCTTAAAATGTAATTTTTGCATCACCTGGTGTAAGAATAGTAAGTATTATTTATGAATAATAAAGAGATGAAGTTATAACTTACTGGGAATAACACAGTCCAAGTAGTAGGCAAGAAGACCATATAGAACAATATCCAATGATATCATGATTAAGCTGCCCCCAAACGGAATCCCAGGGCCTGACCACAGATTGTCAAAACTCACACCATCCCCTGACAAGTCCAGCACCAATGCCTGGTAATGAGAGAAGAGAAGAGACATGCTACAGTACAATATGAATACTGAAATAATTATATTTGTTAATATACTGGGGGAACTGGGAACGACCTGAGCACTGTGGGTCCCAACTTTTCGTTGGCTCAATCTATAGACATTCGGTAGGATTCCTTGGACAAGGGATCGGCCCGTCGCAAGGCCTCTACCTGTACACAGGACAGCACAACACAGAAAAACGTGGACAAACATCCATGGCTTGAGTGGGATTCGAACCAACGGTCCCAGCGACCAAGCGGCACAAGGCCCACGCCTCAGACCGCGCGGCCACTGCGGACCCCATTTGTCAATATAACATGAAAATGTCGGCATAAAAGCAAACCAATAAAACCTTTATTGTTACATGTTTTACTATCTCCATGATACAGTTCTTCCTTAAATACTTGATATTCAAGTGATATAAAGAATGTCCAACATTATGTTCACAAAAACTTAGAAATTTAAACATATTTGCCAGAATTTGATCTTCAGCTTTTGTGAATTGTGTAAAATAACACCACAGTTATCTGGGCTGAATGACCTGTCTGTAGGCTGGCTTGTCTGACACCTATCTGACTGGGTGATGACATAAAATCAGATTCTGTATGCAAGGATTCCCACGCTGGCAATTCCCCCTCACACATTCAGGCATTTGCATAAAGTGTTGTTATTGATGTTTGATTGTCTGGTAGTGGTAGTGATAGAAATAATGATGATGGAAAACCTGAAATTGGAGTGTCCCAATATGGTCAGGAGAAGGTAAAGTACTGTCCTGTTTACCTTATCCATGGCAAGAGCAAATCCTGTTGAACTGATGAGGGAAACAAGCCAGAAGGCTACAGAACTTGAGTCGTCAACAAATACTTGTATGAAGTACAGCAAACTCATGATGTTCACTGCGAAGTTTCCAAGAATTCCAGCAGTCTGAAATAAGTAGAAACAATAAACTGATTTCTACAACATATTAAAAGCATAAATATAGTCATATAATAATTTAATAATTCTTTATCTCATAGGAAGAAGAAATATACAATGGTACATGCTGTACACTCCCCCTTACCAACTTGTGTATGATATCCTGGAAATGGATTTTAAGGGGTACAGAAAGAAAAACTAGAGGGAAAATATAGGATGTGATAAAATAAAAGACAATTTCAGGACAACACTTTTAAAGGCTATTTAACAAATAAGAGAATAAGATGGTATGGACATGTTTTAAAAAGAATGAAGAAAAAATCTCAAAGGAAGTGGTGAATGTAAAAGGAAAAGCCAAAGAGGGAGGCGAAGAGGAAGATCAAGATGGGAGCAGTAGGTTAGAAAAGATGTCACATAGAAGGAAGAATATGAGAAGAAACTGAGGGCAAGGAGGAGGAGGATGAGCTGTAGGAGAACAGAGATAGATGGAGAGGCCTGGCTATCATATGACTGACATAAAGTGGAAATATCTTGGGAAGAAGAATAGAAGACCAGAGGACAGAAACAACATAGGTTCAGAAATAGCATTTAATGCTAACAAACTGATGCAAGTTCATGAAGAACTTAATGAATTAAGGTGACATGGAAGTCTTAATGAATTCATCTGTCAAACACTACCACTGAAATTATTTACCATAGCAGATTAACATGATGACTTGGTACATGAAGTATAAATGACAGTCTAGGAAGCTGTCAAAAAATGAACAACATTTTAGCTATAAGCAGTTATGTAAAGCAGGTCAACTTACCCGCGCCTTGTCGAAGAAGGGGGTGAGCATGAAACCAAACATGATGATGGAGAGGCTGTACAGCAGGATTAACAGGAAGATGAGCAGGAAATTGGTGTGCTGGAAGACTCTCAGCGTGAACAGCAGGATCGAACTGATGATGGTCAGAAACAGCACAAATACTCCGTAGATGATAAACCATGACAACCTGTGCATACACACATAAGCACAATGGAACAAAAAAGCAATAAACACAGCAGGCAGGTTTAAGCCCTAATAACACAAAGTATTACCATACATAATAGTGGTTCCCAAATTAAGTTCACAAGCCTGAATTCACAAAGAATACAGAGGAGTTTGTCTCTGCCTGAAATTTTCATCCCTCAAACCACTTGATATTATTCAATGAAATTTGGTGAACATTGTCACACAAATTTAATTTTGGTTTTTAAAGAGCACATATTCTTTATATGGCACAAACAAATATGGCTGATAAAAACAGCTTGTTGTACAAATAACTAGTGCATAAAATGAAATAAAGATCTCAATGAAATCTACAACTTTTATTTCAAACATTGTTTGATACGGTGAATACTTATTGACATACAAGAAAAATAATTTCAGACTCCTGCACTGTGAGTGGTTTTGCAACAGATTTTCATCTGAGAAAATGAATAAGGCTAATAAGGAATGCAAACAGCAAAGAATAAATTTGAGTACTGTTTAAAGTTTAAAAGTACCTGTAAAATGAGCCTGAGGGTCAGCAAATGCAGTTGGTTGCTAGTTCAGGGCCTCAGCAGAAATAATTTGGAATCACTGGTATATATGTTAATGTTAGTCTCCTGTATTATAATATCATGTAGGTATATGCCAACAGTTCGAAGGAATGTACTACCTCCATTATCAGCCCTGAAGATGAAGGGAGTATCTTCCTTTAAAATGGTGGTATCTGCCTAAAAGTCAACATGGTGTTACAATACAAAAGACCAACATCAACATCTTCATCTTCACCATAAATCTCACTGGCATACAGCTTGTATCTTCATTCTAAAGTATATTGTTTCCCACATTCTTCATTATTAACCAATTTAATGTGAAAGTATTTTATGACAAGAACTGTAAAGCACTCGAAATACAAAAAAATATGTTTTGCTGATTCTGAATAAACAAAGTATGCAAAAAATAGAAAGCAACAGTTTACTTACCAGAAGACAGAATCACGCAACCCCATTATCTTCATCCCTTCTTTGATTTTATTTTCTTTCTCCCCAACAATAAGAATTAGTAAATATGTTATAAACTGTGATAGTGCCATCACCATATAGAGTGGAATCACAACCCGGAATGCCACCATCCAGTCTGAAATAATATTATGAAATAAATAAAGAGAACAAGATGTTGATGAGAACATTTGGATTAAAAAACAGGGTGTAACAGACGAAGAGAAAAAAGTGTGATATGAGGAGCTCCATAATTTGCACCTTGGCTAAGTACAGTAAGTTCAAAAATCACTGTGCAGTACTGTACAACCTGTCAACACTGGCAGTGTGATGATGTACCACTGGCAGATAGTGGTTAACTGCAAATGACTTTTTGTACACTCTGTGTCATCATGATTATCAAGTAAAGAATGATGATATGGGAAAGGCATGGGAAGGTGAGAAATGCATAATTTGACCTTCTAATCTTTTATTTATTTACATACTGGCCCCTAACTTTTGGAAATAACTTTCAGCCTTACAATCAATTTGGCTAGATTTGCATTTCTAAACTTTCTTAAGATACAAAGAGGAAGTAACTCAACTAGAGATCAGGAAGTCAATCTGTTTATGTTGATATCCACTTACCTCCAGTGTATGCCTCTTTTGGAAACAGTTCAAGCATGATGTGTGGTACTTCAATGTCCATTTGACCAGAGTCCAACTGAAAATAAAGAGAAATTCTATTAAATAAATTTACTGAAACTTTTATGAACTATGTTATACTCACTGGTAAGAATTTTAACTTTCTTTATCTATAAAATTAACTGCACAATGAAAACAAAAGTAAGCAGTCATAAATGTCCTGTCAGTTAAAGATAAATGTGAATTGGTTCGGTAATGATTTCTGTATGCTGTCACTAAGATAAATGGTAGATGAACGTAAAACAGAGCATTTGTGTGGATAACAGGAGACACATGTTCAATTCCAGGCCAAGGTAACTAAACTTTTTCACTCAAATAAACATTATAAACTGCATAAGTATGTTTCTTTATAAATTATTGAACTTTTAATTTTTTTGTATAAATAAGAGTATTCCTCATTTAAAGTACTTAAATGGAGAAAATTTACTCTTTCTTCTACTACTCCAGTTAGATTAATTCACATTTAACATTCTGAGATCCATTTCTAGGACAAAGCAATAATTTTAAAAATTCGTATTCCATACAGATCAAGTATCTCATATATTGAGTGAACAGCAAGAAAGTTAGAAACCCACCCTGATCTTGGTGAAATCAAAGAGAGCTTGGATGGCCACAAAACCAGAGTAATAGTACTGGTTCACTGGACAGCTCTCTCCAGTTTCTATAGGGAAAACTCCACTCCAATGACCTTCGCTCTCTCGACATGATGCTGGTGATGAGTAGAGTTCTGTTGTTGAAGGTGTTACCACAAAAGAAGGATTTGTCCTGATTTCATACCTTAAACAGTAAGATCTTACTGTAGTATGGTGACAAAGGAAGCTGGAGACTTTGACAGAGTAGTTTAGAACGCTTCTTAAATCACAAATAATAAAAATCCAATTATTCATTTAAAACTGTTTTCTATTAAGCTCGGTATACCTGCAAAAATGTCTTTAGGGATGTAAGTAAAATAATTATAAATTATGAAAAATATGTTTTGTTTGTCAATGCACATTTCATATCTAAAACTAATTGACGAGATTTTGTGTTGGAATCTACACCAATAACTGTTATTTAAATCATTACATTACAGTCATTACTTTACATGAAGCTCAAATTCAGCTTGCAAAATTTTCTCCAAGATGACTCACTGGTACTGGTACATAATGAAAATACAGATATTATAATAAAAAACGTTCATTTTAAACAATTTATACTTAAAAATACCAACAGAATAACATATTAATCTATTTCTAACTACATTTTTTAACAATAAACTTATATCTTGCAAATCTCTGGCATGAAAATTCAGATAAAGATGGACAAGACAAAATAAATTAAACGATCTACATCTGCAATAAATTAGTATAAAAATTAATGTAATTTTGAAAAGGGCATATATGTAAAATATGTGTACTCCACTGAAGTACACATTTACAGTCTTAACTATATATATATATGTTTCTTCAAAGTAATAGATATTTCCTTTCTGATCCAATTTACACTAACTGAACACCAAATTCTACTGCCATAGAGCAAATGAAGACAATGTAATAATATACAGGTTCAAAAAGTAAGCACGGCCTTGCTACTACACTATTCCAGAATTCTCTTGGAATGAATAAGAATAGTCCAGTGCATAATATGTGAATTTTCTTGCAGAGCAGATACTCAGACCACGATACACTGAGTCCAGTGGCACCCTGTAGGTATTGACCTCTTTACTGCTGGCACCAATCCAGACTCAAGCCTCTGACACAGCATCAGGGTTCTCTGTTCACAAACCACTTTGTGGCACATAACTTGTCATTTATTTCAGCTTTGGAGATCTGGCTACTCAAGTACACAATACTAGGCCAAAACATGATGACTCAACTACAAGCATGATTTGTACTCTCTTCTTAGCATATGGTAAATTTGAAACTCTGCTTCAGAATAGTTAAAAGTGTTATATATATTCCACATGGTAAAGTCTATAAAATAAGTAATATCATGATACTGTGACTTTAACCTACTCTTAAACTGTCATCATTTTTAATCCTGCTTACTCGATCTTTGCAAACTTTAAGCAGGATGTTTCTTATATACAAATTGTCAATATTTCTCCTTTGTTAGTTAGTATGATTACGAAAACTTGTGCCTCTATATTTCATACCAATCAGCAATTTGAGTGTATCTGCGTTCCCGTTTTATGTAAAGCAGATTATAATTTGTTGTTTTCTACTGTCTGAGTACTCAAATGGGTTAAGGGAAGTACAGACAAACATCGCCAGCGCAATTGTAATGTCTATCTTGTTTCAGAAATTCCCTGAAGCAGATTGTAGTTAAACCAATTACCTAATAACCAAACACAGCACATTGTCTTCATGGTCTCTGGCTTATATCTCACAAGAAAGCAGTAATTACCTCAGCACATATTTTTAACATATCTGCATGCCTTTGATCTATTTTCCTCTCATAATGCACTCCAAACACTAATTGCGTGAAGCATGCTAAAATTCATTCATTCCAACAAACTTGTGATTGGAAATATGCCCTGATACAAGTCATTGGCCTAACATCGCATTATCCATTATTTGAACAAAATGCATAAAAGTAATGCAGCATGGGGAGGTCAAGTATTTCAATTCTGTCTTAATCAAATGACAAGGATGAAATATAATGGCTCACTAAGCTGGAATTAAACCAAATTTGTATTGTTCCTAGACTGAAATACATGAATTTACTTGTTTTTTTTATCAACATGGGCTGTGTTGTTTGTGGAGATGATGAGTGAAGTCAGATAATTCTTAACACTGCTAAGACCAAGGAAGGTGACTCAGCAGAAATCCACATGACTTGTATTCAGAGACTGCTCAGTTCATATCCAACCTGGTTATTCTTGGTTTAACTATAGTTTCCAACTACATACATCAATCTGCTGGTTAAATGTGAGTAATGAATTAAAAAAAAGAGATATGGAAGGAAATAGTCTTTGCCCATGTTAACACACTGTGTCAACACCTACCTGGAGGAACTGAGGAACAACTAAACACTGAAGACTGATGTGTGTAGACAGCATGTTCCAAAAAGTAACAAACAATAGACCAGTTCTTTCAAATGTTATTTCAAAGAATTCAATTTGGGGTTTTACTATGAAACTACACAATGTACACTCATTGTCCCAGGTAGAAATATTTGGGTAGTGATATTATAGGAAGTTAATAAAAAGGAAAATATATCGGGGCTTCTTCACGTTCACAATTCTGCCTTAACCACACTGGTGCTGATACCATGTCCGATGTATTTATCCATTAATTACAATAATTTTATTAAATAATGTCCATGTGTGAACACATGTAACAGCATTACTCTATGTAAATGTATTTTAAAATATTTACTAATTTAGATATAAATACACAGAGCAATGTTATGACTTTATCTGCTATAATAATCTTGATATAATTCATATTCCCAATAAAAAGCAACTATAGGCTTATAACTCATATTACTCTTAAACCGTGGGCTTCTGTGACACAACTTCATAACACGATTTCTAAGACAATTCTGAAAGAAATTCTGTAATCATGTTTCGGGAATTATACATAAAATTTCACACACAGCAACTCTACTAAAAACTGTAGGCTTTATAAACTCATGCTTCATCTCTGATGTTCTCAGCTTTAACTATTATTTATTATGATATACTATCAGCCTCACAAAATTATGTTACACCCTACTGGAACAGCTTAAAATTTCCTGTAATCCTGGTAACTACACCAATATCCATAGTATTATAAAATACAATATAGATTCGTCTTTAATGATCTTATGCTTACTTTAAAATTCCTTTGACAGGATCATCCGTTTCAAAGATAACAGCAACGGGTATAGACGCTGGCTCCTTCCAATATGCTGTAAGCAGATCATCATGTGTGTCAAACATCATGAAGTTGATTGGATGGAGCCCTGGGTCGAGGTGCATTGTCAACCACAGGTGATTCACATTGTCCAGGAAATGCTGTGACAGGAACATTATTATTAGAAATACGGAAACCTCATCTGAACACTGGTTTGCATATCAATTATTTTCACGCTTATATAATCAAAGCATTCTACATTTGAATATAATCTGTTACTATCTTTCTTGTAATCTGAAGGTACTGTTCTTACAACTACTTTGTTTTGTATCTATGTAGTTTATACCATTTAAGCTTAAAACTTCATTATTTTACTGAACTTCAAACATGTTTGGTCAAATGATTAAAATATATCTGTAGTTGCCAGTTTACTGCAGAGAAGTGCTTAGAAGTTGTAGAAGTTTAAAAATATGTTTGTTGAATTAATGATGTGTGTGTGTGTATATGGACATATTTTATCATGTATTTGTAAAATGTGACATATATGACTGATTATCTGATATCAAAAGAGAACATAATGCAGAATGAATCAGAAATGTTTACCAACTGAACACATAACTTTAAGCCACACAACAAAAATTTTGTGGTCATCACATTAAGTAGCTACCACCATACATATGTATAAGCATACCAAGAGACGTAAAATACAACACTATTATTAATAATTAATTTATAATGGGATCTGAAACTCTGTTTGGTGTTCTCAAGATATGAAGGTTCATATTAAACTAAATCTGCTGTGGACCGCTCTAAAATACGTGTACTGGAGACTCCAAACTTGAATTTCCTTAAAAATTCCCATTTTATTTATTCATGTAATGCAATGCAAAAGTTTATTAAACAACGTATTAATATGCACAGCAGCATGCCAGACTTATTTATTTCACGTCATATTTTCCCCAGGACTACACTAACTTGTATATTTGATGTACTTACCTGTGTCTCAGTGGTGTTTGGCACGATGGCTATGGTGTGATTCTTGAATTGCTGAAAGTGCTCAAATAGGTCTGCCTCTCCCCGTGGAGTGCTCATAACAGGAAAGTTTGGGTTTGGTATCATGATCTTGATCACAATTAAAATTCCTAGTGAATAAAGGGGCAGAAATACTTCCTGCAAACACACAGTATGGCAGTGATTATGATCACAAAACAGTGAATACAGTGACAGAAACACTTTAATAAAACAAAATGATTTTGGTTATAATCCTTAGCAAGAACAGGAGCAGAGGCATTACTTGGTCAAATTTCACAAATACCACATACAATGTTACCAAAAAAAAAGTAAGTATTCTTGACTGCTTGATAAATCATGCGTAGAAACAAGAAATTAATTCCCTCTGTTGAGTGGTCAAATTTTCTTCTCATTCCATGCACCACTTTTTATTATTTGAATTCAAACGCAGTCGTACATAAGGATATGCAAAACGCATAGATCTGACTACAAAACTAAGTGTAATCGTAAATAAGTACATGAAGATACTTTTTTTGAATTTTTGACATGGACAATCAAAAATTAATGCTCGACCAGCAAAACTTACACTCACTGGAAGTAAAATACACTATTCAAAATCCCTAATAGTTGCCAAACTTAATGCAGCAGAATATACAAAATTCGTATTGCTGCTTAGAGATTCAAAGAACATCCAACTCAAATTGTCTGTTAGTGCAGAATTCAGATGAATGCCACAACAGTGATCCAATTTAAAGTATTTAAAAGTTGGCCAACATGCACTGTCTTAACTAACAAATCTAAGTCAGCTTTGAACATAGACCTACAAATGTCCCCAAGACTGTGTGCCCTGCCGTAGCCATAAATTTCATGGTTTCTGGAAGATTCAAGGTTACTCAACAGGTTCATGCAATGTATGAATAAAAAAACAGATTTCCAGATCTTGAAGCTGTCTCAGAAACGAGTAAACATTTATGTACCAAAATATGTGAATTAATAAAAGCTCTCTCTCTCTCTCTCCCACTCACGTGCACGCGCACACATTCCAAAGGAATAAAGAAGACTAAACAAAATCCAAATCATTTCATGGAAAACAATAGAAACTTTAGGTTTGTGAGTTGTCCACTAACAAATTCCCTGCATGTGATGCTGGTACTACACATTGCTGGGCTAAGATCCGCGATGTTAGAAGAAATTAACAAATCAATTAGAAAGCAATTTTAAAAAATGTGTAAATTAGTATTCCATTTAGAACCCTGAGTTGTCTATTATCCGATGATACGCAACCAAATAAGAATAAAACTGGGCGATGTGATGATTCGAAGTTCTGTGAAGCAGACAACATGATTTTATTTTGCACCCCCTTACCTTTGTTCCAAGATTTGCAGTTTCATAGAATACTTACAGCAATAGTCTTTCTCTTCTCTCGTTTCTTAAGAAGGAGGTTCCTGATGATCATTGCCTTGAGTTGGGACAAATAAGTGGAGGATACTTTCTCGCCCATTTTTGCTGCTTGTTGGGTTTGCTGCTGCTTCCAATACTTCAAGAAGATGTACGAGAATTAATAGTACCTGAAAATAATTAATGAGATATGTGTTAGATTGATTCAGCAGAACGGATTAACAAAGATCTGTTTGACAGTGTGTCAGCCCATTGCAAGGTCTGTACCTATACAGGACAACACGACGCAGAAAGACAAACATCTATGACTCAAGTTGGATTCAAACCCACGATCCCAATGACTGAGGTGCCGAGATCCACGTCCCTTACCATCTTTTCACTGTGCTACCAACTTAACACATAATGTAGTAGAATAGCATATACCAGAAACATAGAAAAGACAGGAACAAATTTCAAATCAACAGTAAGCACACAAAATTTGTCCTCCAGCAAACAGTCATTTAATCAGTCAAGTAGGGCAGAAGTCATCAAATTAATTGAAAAAAGACATGATATTCCCAGAGGTTACAGTGTAGCTGGGAACTGTTAGTGACCCTCTGAACCCTGTGTATCTACTTACGAGTCTGAACTCCACAATCTAAAGCCAGACTCCCTTAATGGTCCATTTATCTACACTTAAAATTGTTCGTTATCAGGACTTTTTCCATCGTCTGTTCTTTTAAGATCACGACGTTTCGGAGGCTGGTTCTCTCCCCGTCTTCAGGTGAGAGGTACCTACTCTGTTGGGTCCCTTAGATAGAGTTAGACGGAATGTGTCGTTAAATTTGGAGCAGTCACCTCCGATACAGTGTCCAGTCGCACAGAGTAATTGTACCTGAGCTTAATAAAGCAAAATTTCATCTCAAACTATCAACAGTCAAGATTATGTTTAAGTAAGAACTTTTATGGGCAATTAAACAGAAGACCTAAGCGAAGAAAGGAGGATAATATTAAAAAGGCATCTTAAAGGAACAAGATGTAAAATGGGCGAAGACCCTACAAAAGCTGGCATCAGACAGAAGCAGACCAGTGGGCCTAAGACGTGGAAGGCTAATAATGATAATTGACGTTTACTTCCACAGAACAACGAGGTGTGTCTAAATGGCTAACCTCCGAAATTATAAACGGATCCAACCTTAGGTTTGGTTCGTACGAAAAATGCAAGCTGTCTCTTCCCTTCAGGATTTTCGACTACATTTCTCCTCAACTAAGATAAGGAGATTATAACTCAGTACAGTGTGATGCCTGTAGAGATTAGCTTTGCGTCAGTAAGTTTGTGCGGTGAAGCAGATTTTCAGTTGTCAGATACAGTGCCCAGAATGTAAGAACACGTTACATGACCGCATATCTATCGAAGGTCATAATCTAAATATTTAATTGTTCGTCCTACAAATATTC
>NW_019059984.1:376566-396741 GCF_000696155.1 Zootermopsis nevadensis | reverse complement strand
ACACGTAGTTTTAAAATGGACTATTTAACCCTTCGAACCCGAAGCTCATCTAAATAATAATTAAAACGTCAGTTCCTATCTCAGAGGGGGGAAAAACACTTGTCCATTACAAATATCAGTTGATTAATGCTGTTTAAAGAAATAATCACAGTTTGTGACTGAACGCACTACTTCACAGACTTACCAGAATGGATACAAGTACATTATTCATCATTCGTAATGAGCATTCGGTAGATAAATAAGAAAGTTGCTGTAATTATGTGATAACTGTTGGTTTAACAGGGACCGTGTCTTCTCCTTATAAAAATTTGTGATTAGTCGTTGTCATCAATAAATTACGTCATCAACAATGTCAACTATAAACAAACTCGGCATTGTTGTGGAACACAACAATGCCGAGTACAACACAACAATGTCGAGTACAACACAACAATGCCAAGTACAACACAACAATGCCGAGTTTAGTGTCTTACTCAAGATTTTAAAACGCAACCAACCCCCCCGAAAGGGGGTTGGTTGCTTTTTAAACACTTGATCAAGCTCCCCCGAAAAAGGGGGTTGGTCAAGTGTTTTAACCCTCCATTCGGGGGGTTTAGTTTAGTTTCTTACACAAGATTTTAAAACGCAACCAACCCCTCCCCCCCGAAGGGGTTCGTTGCTTTTTAAAAACTTGACCAACCCCTCCGAGGAGCTCCGAAAGGAGCGTTCTGCCCTAGTAAGCTAAAACATTCGACTGCACTCCGCGAACGAAATGGTTACGTGGATGTTTAGGAACCGGCATCTGTTTCTTTCGCGATAAAATATAAACCTACGGACATTCGATCTCTTTCCAGATTTTAAAATGAATGGGCAGTTTCCTGCGATTGCACTAGTCTGATTTATATTTTTGCTCCGACGGATAAATTACGGTACCCATATTCCTCACAATCTTTAAAATTTCAAATGCCTCATTTGATTAACAAGGCTTCAAAAAAAATTCCACACAATCCACTTGTTGAAGAAAGTATATCATAGTTACTTCTGGCAACATGTTTGGTAATAAAGCAGATTGTATTTGACTGGGATGTGATAAAGTTGTTTTCTCAAACACGAAATTAACACGCGTATTGTGTAATAATCCAGCGGTGCAGTGTTCTCTAAGAAGCTGATACTCAGCTGGTCAACAAATTCCCTGCTTTAGTGGAACAGAATGTTCATAATCTTTTTCATAAAAGTCCGCCACTGGATTCTGTCCAGAGCAAGTTGAATCCGATACAAATCTCTCGAATCTACAGACCAATTAATATTATCCTTCAGTACATTTATGTTTCGAAACCTTTAAAACAATTAATAATATTAAATGAAAAATGTTAATTGTTAACACAAGGACTTCCAGATTTTCAATATTTCCAGGATATAGTTAGATACATTTTCAGCAACCCCCAGTTAAAATATTGTAATTCTTATTCTTCGAAATTAAAAGACATTAGCACGTACGTTTAGTAACACAGAATTACTTCTTTTGAGCGGCTTACACGTCCATAGTTTAAATCTAAACTTCCAGATTCAGGAACTGAGAGACGGTTTATGGCAAATTTTGACTACGTACACCGAAGTCAAGTGTCAATCTTAACCAAACGAAAAACGACAGTGAAGATATGAACATGTACTATTTTAGTAACAAAATTAAAATACTATAGTTAATTTATTAACAATTTCTAAAACATAGTTTAACATGTTCATTCATCCAGTTCAATGCAACCCATTCATATCGTCACAGCATGGTTGCAACACGCGACTCACCATTCGTTCTCTTACATTCTTTAAGTTTTGAAAATACAGGAAGATGAGTTAACAGTTTTTTTAAACACCGGAACTTCCAAGTTAAATGTACATCTTAAATGGTTGGATTCGTACCAATATGTGAAAATATAGGTCGATTGGAACTGAAAAGTGTTATACATTGTTAATGGATTAAAAATTACCGACAACACATTAATAAGTAGCGTTCTTTACGTAATTCAGAACAGTCACAATTTAAATTTTAAATTTTAGAGGCCAAAGAACACACACCAGTGGCAATGAAATCAAGATCTAAAATGCAGCACAAAACGAACACATGCTTGTTTCATATAAAATAAATGCGTGCTTACAGAAATGAGATGATGTCTTGTCAGATGAGAGATGTCTTATTCATAAAGGATGATGCTTCTGTAGCGAAGTGATATTGTTTATAATTACACCGTTCGAGGTGGTAGGAACAATAATGACGTAATGTCTGTAAAAACAGATCGCCTCTTCCGTATGGGTAATGGCGTTGGTGACGGTGATGTTTTCTGGGCACAGTCACAAGAATGCAAAATATGCAGTGTAGTGATGTAGTCGTCTGTAACGCGCTCATCCCAACCGACTTCAACTGTTACTTTCTTGTATCGATTGCATGGCGTCGCCATACACACAAGGCATTATTGATCCCAGCGCCATAAACTTTTCGAATAAAAACCGATTACGCAACTGAAAATTAATCTTTATCATATTACCAACACTGTGTATAAAGCGCATTGTCAGTAGTTCACAATATTATAGCGTGCTGCTACTTCATGACGGACATGAAATGTTTTGTTCGGGGTACCGCAAAATGAACGAACGCGGAACTTTCTAATCCACAAAGACTCAACAGTCGGACAGGTTTCTGATTGCACACACGCCGATACGGGATGAACACTGTTGTTGAGAGATCAGATATTGTCGGATGCCCTATTCCACGGGCAGTAGAGGAGGAAGTCCCTCGACGAACTGTGTGGGGTTGAGAACTGCTATGCTCTCGGCCGCTTGCCCGCTCACAACTGCTGGCTGGCGTACTGCCGCTCAACGCGAGGCTATTCGAATCGTCCATATAAATATAAACACAACCCACCTCCATCGAAACCTCAACCTCTTACCTCACTTGTAACATTAATAACTGTACCTACTTGGAATTCCTCAGACGTAAAAAAGAAAAACATTAACACTCTATAACAGAAACCTTCCACAGGACAATGAGTTGTCAGTGTCCAGGTCTGGCTACTTTATTTATGGTTCTTCTGGTACTCGACTTTCTATCGACGATAAATATCCGTACCTCCGTCGGGAATCGAATGCAAGTCGCCCAGCCTGCCAACAGAGTGAACTTCGACAGCTTATAAAACGCCAAATAAAACTCAAATTGAAATGTTTATATAGTGTATTTGCATATGTGAGTTATGAAAATCAGACATTCTGAATATGTGTGCCGACCTCCTTACAAACCCCGTTCTATGTATGGATAAACAGACATCGTTGAATGGAATGTACTGATCTATTAATATGTAGATGAGGCATATCAGACTCGCGGCTCGCGGGTTATTATATTTTACGAGGCTTCGACTCAGTCCTCGAATTAAACTTACACGTGATATGTGATTCAAACGCTCCAATTTTAAAAAAAAATAAGTTTAAAATACACGCTAAACAGATATATCGTACTTAAATTAAGTAAAGCAGAAATGTAGTCTCGAAACACTAAACGACTCAACTCACACTTCAGAATCGTCTTCTCTCTCAACTGGAAGAATCAATTAACAACAGAAGTAAATAAAGTACTCAGACGGCAAACTGTGGACCGCCGGTCGATTCCGGCCTGAGATACACGTGTTTTTTGCCAGCGAAGAAATTTTACGTTCATAGAAAACAGAAATAAAAATGTACGCTACTGGGGCCCTCGTCATAAGCGGTATGGACTCAGTCTCACCCCATATTAAGTAGGAATAGGCGAACAGTCGTAGCCTATTTAAGGTGTTTTATCGCAGAGTTACGTGGCATCGAAGGTGGAACAGCGAATCTACCCTTGGATCGTCTTCGTGCGAATCACGAAGGACTGTCGTCGATGAACAGAAAACAGAAGAGGAACAGTTCCTTTGGTCTTCACAGGCCGTGACATTTAAGCTCTTGTGAGGGGGGGCTCCTTCTTGCGTGGCGTGTTGGAAATTGCACGGACGGGTTGCCCTCGTCACGCGAGTGATAATACCGGATGAGAAGTTGGTTTATTTAGTCGTATTGATCTGCGGGAGGGCTTCTACTCCACCCTCTTTCAGACATCTTCAGTCTGAATGTAACAGAGTTCAGGTGGGGACGGGGTAAGTCATAAAAGAGTGGGCAAGACAGGAAGAAAATCGAGATGTAAAGAAAAACGACGAAGTTTGGTCTAGTTACAGTGCCCTGGCCCCGAATAGGCCGACACAAGAGCACATTAATTTTATTCAGGCACAGAAACGATGCGATCAATAGTTAATAAATCTCTTATTTTCTGTTCAACACTGACGTGGGTTGCCTGCTAACTCCGATACTGTCACTAGGAAGTAACAGTAGAGGGCGTCCCAAAATAGCCCTCGACGCGAAAACGACTCGACAAAATGACGAAAAAGTTCACATTTTCAGAATTGTTTATTCATTTTACTTTTTAAAGCAGTCCTTTTTCCTTGTTCTGTCGATGTTCTATGCTCGTCTGATTGTTCTGGATTTAATTTCAGAAAGGTTTTAATAAATATGTATATCTCTTCCGAATTTACGTGTGTATTTATTTATTTCTGTTGCCTGTTTTTCATAATTTAATTATTTATTTTGGCATAATAACATTTTTCTGTTTCTGTGTTACTTTCTGTCCATTAAAGCATTGTCGCTGCTCTCTGTGAAACAGAATCCCTAAATGTGCGAAAATAAGGAGTACCACGAATCCTCTGCAGCTCGGACAGAAAGAGTCCGTCAGCTTCGCATGCAGCATGTACGCCTTGGTCCTTTGAAACCCTGTAATGTACCACCACCACCACCACTTTTTTTTAATACAGCCTACCACACACACGCAACACAAACTGAGAGCGGGAAATACCCGTGATTCACTTTCTGCGTCAACTGTGGTTAATAGAAGGTAATTCAGTGTCGCTGACAGAAAACTTAATTTTCATGCACCCAGTCCTTTCCTTTCCTGCTCCGGGACGTTTTCAATTACTGATATTGGGGGAAAGGGGAGCAAGAGTTGGTAGTCTATTTAACCATGTATTTTTAGGTCATAGTGCAGGGCGTGTCCCAGATTGCACGCTACCTACACTGTGAAGCGCCCTAAGTGATTTCTTCGCCCTACCGAATAATGGAAGGAAGAGAATTACATAAAAATCACATTTCCGCTTTTTTTTTTAACTTTTGTTAGAAATATTTCGTATTCTACGCTTTTGCCCCTTCTGGAATAATACATTTAAATGAAGTTACAAAAATAGGTCGAGTGGTTGGAGGTCTTCTTGTAAATTATGATACAGAAGTAAAATTAGTTACGGGAAAACCCAGTGCAATGAATCTTAGAGCAACGGATCTAGCGGTGGACTCTTGTGAACCTTCGGGTTCCATAAAAATCGGACAATTTCTTCATCGCCAAAGAAGGAATCATCTGTACCATGCCGCAGAAATGGCTACAGTTTCCTGGTCAATGTTTTCTTCGAGGTCGTCGACGGTGCGAAGCCGGTACGCGTAGATCTTCCCTCTGTACACCCCACAGGAAGTAAAAGTGGATGGGTTAAATCTGGGGATTTATGGGCCAGAGGTCTCATAAGAAGACCCGCGCTTAAAAAAAATTGATTCCGGGCGCATCCGGTTTCAGCGCCGATAGAGGCGGGATTAAGTTTGACGAGGACTGAGGTACGTACCGTACCATTGGTTCATAAATGCTGGTTTTGTTGCTGAATGTCTGGGCCTCTACAGAAATTATGTACTATATTAGGCTGACGGCATGGTTTTAAGTTTCCATTTCACTTTAATCACTTACTCCATTTTGGGTTTTTAGTGGCCCACGCCCGTAATCGCGTAGTATCAACTACGTCTGAAATAAATGTCTTAGTTCTTTCATTTAAAAAAGGCCGAACTTCCACGGCCTGAGTATGAAGCAGCTTTGTGATCGATTGGACCGTGAGTTATTTATCAACGCTTTTTTCAGTTGCACGTCGTACAGTAGGATAACTAGGAATCGAGAATTAGAAAGAGCGTGGAACGAAGTTGTCCTCCATTATTCTGAGCTGCAATCTCGATAGTCAAGCCTGTGTGAAAGAAATAGGGGAAAACGTGAAAATCCTATCCAAGATTAGAATACGGGACCTCCGGAATACAAGGCAGAGTTCTAATCACCAAACGGCTAGGTAAGGTCCATTATGATTATGATGGCGAAGATAATGACAAAAGTGTTCTTAAAGAAAGGGGTTTAATTTAAGAGATACTTTAAACGGAATTACGAAAACCACAAAGATAAAAAAACTGGGCAGACAAAGTTCTCCCACCCGACATTCTGACCAAGAACCTCGGGGCACAAACATAAGTGGCGACCACTACAACATATTTTAAGTTTTATTCAGACACTCAGACGTCGATGTGGAAACAAATAAAGAAGGAACAGCAAATTAAATCTTGAATCAACTGGTCTGAACAGTTTTTCGCATCCAGCTTTAAAGTAGGAAGGTAATTAAATTTTCCACCAACAAGTAGATCAGCTCTCTTTCACACTGCGTACCGAAATAACTTCCTTATCATTTTCATGTCTCAGAACACCTAATTTTTGAAAAATGAAATAATAAAAATCGAAATTATTTGCATACCTGTTTCATAAGTGCCGATCGCAGCTAACTTCACTTCTGCTGGTGCTTATAACGGAATATTCGACATACAGAAGCCTGGTTTGTTTGTGTGGCAGCTCTCAAACACATCACTCAACGAATCAAATAAAATGACCCGAAGCGTAATCATTACATAACGTTTGTAGGCGGCAACAGCTGGTCACTTCCACCGAATACCGTCATACGAATAACCAAACTTCAGAACGATGTTCCAGTTCTGGAATAAATATCGTTCCATCACATCTCCCTTATACAAAAGTTAGTCCTGAAATGCGAGAGGCTAAATGCCAAGTAAAACTCATCGTAACATTTCACCAACAAAAGGTTAGCACAACAGCGCGTGACATTTTGATGTAATAGCACTTTACAGCATCCTCATAATGATTGTTCCCCACCTCTAAATTAGACCTATCACAATTGATTAGGCACTGAAATTTCCTAAGCGCATCTGAAAAGCATTCAGCACTCAAAATATGCAAAGTCTGCTAGTTTCCCACTGTATCTGAACAAAAAGAGAATTTAAAAAAAGAAGTGCGACCGTGACAGGACTCGAACCTGCAATCTTCGGATCCGAAGTCCGACGCCTTATCCATTAGGCCACACGGTCAATTACTCAAACCTTTCGGTTGTCGTATAATATACACTTAAGGCACGCAAATAGTACACTATTCCTACGCTAGATGCCAATGCAAACACAGATATCTGCGCCACTAGTATTACTTTCAGGAACTACTAGTACTGATGACAGTGATCTGTGAAGGAAAAGTACAAGCAATTCTAAAAAATCAAGAAACCAGTTCCGAATAAAAAAAATTGTTCGCCCACTTGTGATGTGCAGTTTTTCGCTGTTCATCCCCCGGACTTTATTAAGTCTATGAGTTTGTCCCTCACCTAAATTAAACCACGATCGCTTCCTTCCACATCCTTACCAATTCATTTTCCATTATTCATTCTATAATACGATCCTACACAGTCTTAGTCTTAGCCAGATATTTCCCACTATAATTTTCTCCCTCAATGTCAAGATTCTCGAAAGTTTGCACAGAAGCCTACAAATATGATGAGAAAGTAAAACATGATGCACTCATCGATCCAATTCACAGAACCTCAAAATTTGCAACTTTCTGTAGCATAGTACATAAACGTACACGAATACCTTACATCACACAGCATTCAAGAGCTCTGTGTCCGATAAGATGGACACCCCGAACATGAATTTGGAATTTTTATTTACGTCTTTATATATTCCTCAGATTTCTGTGGGACTAAATTTGTTACGAAGACCGCTTACAGGACTTTCTAAGTCGAAGGGAAACGACCATTTAGAAGACGAAGGAGAAGATGGTAGGATACTATTAACACGCGTCTTAAAATAGAGTGGTGCGAGGATACAAACTGGATTTATCTGGCTCAAGATTACTGACCAGTTGCGGGAGCTTATCAACAAAGCACTGAATCTTCAGGTTAGATAAAAGGTGGAAAACGTCGACCCAATGCGAAGAGTTAACAACTGAGTGATCGTCAACTCCTCAACAACTTGCCTCTGCAGAGTTGGTTGAAATTGTACTAAAATTTTGTTTTAAAGTAAGGACATAAATTTTAAAGGATAATGCTAGTTGTTCGATCAAAAAAACTAAACACCGTTAGTGTGCGACCAAACAACTGCGTATGAAGTTTGATAGGACCACAGAGCCGGTCTGAATGCGGGAGGATAGAAAAGCAATTATTGTCCATGCCTGGAATCAAACCTGGTTAACCAAAAATGTAATTTTCATTAAGCAATTCGTAGACTGCGTCACAATTCTGACGACAGGACGCTGGCTCCTCGATGCGCAGGCCATGGTACAATTTCGGATGACTTCAAGTAAGTTTCGTGATAAACAAAGTGGCATTCGAACACAATTTACTTCGTGTTCCACCGTTGCTCCATACTCATACATGATCACCCCACGAAACGTGCGGTAGCCCTGTCCAAACAGCACATCATCATACCCTCGGTCCCAAATTTGGAGCTTCATCAGCTGGTATCGGAGTAGACCAAATGGTATTTCCATTAAACAACTACGCCGTGTCTCAGTTCCTCCTGTCTTGAACGCAGGAATCCGTCCGCAACTGTGTTCATGAATACGACTGCTTCCCGATGGTGTCAAGGCGTCAGCTTTGTCTGGCGTGTGATCTAATCAGCAGGCGGACCGGTCTTATCGCGACATGCAATACAAAGAGACGCTCTCACATCACGAATCCAGCGACTCAAAAACTCCAGTACTTCGGCTCTCTGCTGTTCGTTACGTAATGTCCTAGCAGGCCTGCCTCTCAAGAAGTCGCAGTTTATTTCCATTATTTTCACAGAATGCAAATCACATTTTAACCACCTTCACTACGGGACAATACATCGCGAAATTGAGCCAGTTTCTCCAGAGCTGTTTTGCACTTGGTGGTGAGGAAAGTAATTTCCAAAGCCCTTTCCTGGAATCGATTCTCAACCTTTCACTCCGTAGCAAGTGTCTTCACTGACTTAAACATCTCGGTTCCTGATAGAAACACAGCTTTACAATGAACTGTTCCTTAGCCCGTTCATCGGCTTAACCGCCTTTTTGCTGGGAATTTCCAGCAAGATGGAATAATACTTCAGTGCTTCAGGATGGAGACATGTAGTGATCTATGAACACGATAATTAACCTCTGGGTTCACTGAAAGGCGGTAAAGTTCTTGACTAGCTGACTGCTCCATGGAGTCTTTTTTTTTTCCAGCAATGTTTCAGACATTCATCAATATACGTCGATTTGCAGGGTTTGTGGTTAGAGTTGTTCAGTTTCTTTTAATACGCCAACCACGTTCTTCTCTTGATGCCGTGCAATAATGAAATTTGTGCCAAATGATCTTCGAAACACCGATTTCAAACAGAACAGAAATCAAAGCCGAGAGACGAGAATTATAAACAACATTTTAGTGGAAAAACCTAATGAGACTACTTGGAGGCCTATGCGCAGATGAATAAATATGGATCTACAAGAAGGCATGAGAGTACGCACTTTCTTCATCCGGTTCTACAAAACTCGGGGAATTTCGTCAGTAGCCAAGCATCTCAAGAACGACTGCGCACAATGGAGTTAATCATATTAACCGAAGTTATGGTTCGATCTCAGGACGGTGACTTACTACGTACCAGTATCAGATCGGTAGATACGAGATCAGTGGGCGAAGTTTGTAGGCCCGAACTTGTATCGTCGTAATAAGATGTATTTTAAAGGCTTCTCGCCTTTGCTTTCTTTAATAATGTTCCGACAAGCGCTGCTGTAGAAAGTGCAGGAAGCATCTTCATCTGACAGCCAGAGGTGCGGGGATCCGTCAAGTTTTATACAACCAAACTCCAGCGCACAATATTAACAGCATTTCGTAACATACAAAACATACGATACGACGAAGAACAGGTAATTAAAAATGTCTTATTTTATTTTAAACAAACGAAATACTCTGTCAGCAGCTTGGACAACAGATCGTTGAATGATAGGACGATCAATAAATAATTAATTTTAAAGGAGATGGAAGAAATGGGTCTTGAAATAATTTGGATACTACCTCTGAAACTGAAAAAAATCACGAAAAACCTCAGTCAGAATAGCCATTCTCCATGCTGAGACTTCACCCCGGTACCTTCCGAATACAAATCACGATGTAGGTCTATACAAATTTACATTTCCCGCAGTAGCGATTTTAAAAACCGATCAACAACTGACACTTGTCCATTATATGGGTAGATTATAAAGTTGGGCAACCTTTTAACAAAGCTGATTAGATATATATTATTTCCACTAATTAACTAACGAACTAATTCGGTGGAACAGAGACTTTTTGGGGAAAAAATACCTACAGTTGCTCAGCTGAACAAGAAGATCCTTGTATTCTACGGAAGTAATCGTTAAATTAACAAGCAAATGAATAACTAAATTAATAATGAGTAAATACGTAAATAAATAAGTGCGCGGAATCATGGACGTATCTCTTCAGCATATAATTTATTTATTTATTTATTTATTTACTAACTCTTACCTACCTATCTTCTGAACAAAGCAAACGAGCGAACTGCAGTCTAATACATTTACTTTCTAGTTTCGCCGAAATACTTTAACGTGCGTTTTATACATTCTTTTCTATGTTCTCTACTGATCCAGTTGCTCATTTGAAACCGACTGTTGGCAGAACAGCACAAATTCTGAGGGCCTTGACTCTGTATCACGAGCTGATCAATAAATGGAATATATAGCCTGCTATGTGTTGGCTAGTTGGTGATAATTTTTAAAATTACTATTTTCAGTTGTAACCTCAAATATATCGGTTGAAGGTTTCGAATGTCGTGTAATAAACAAGGTAGCGTTACTACAATACAAATGGCTGTTGGTTGGCGAGCACTTCTGATCCACAGACTTTTCAACAACAACAACAACAAATACTTTTTAAGTAATAGTTTAAATTATCCCGGCATTATTGACGGGTAATTTTCAAGTTACCTTATGATTTTCTACGGCGAGTTTAAAGTGAACAACGTCTAACTGTATATAGAACCGAGCGAGTGAGACAGATAGATAGATAGACGAAGCCTGCTGCACGCTTTGCGTCGGCACACGTTCGGCCATTCAGTCGCCGTCCAGACCTAAAAGCGGTGAGACCGTCGCTGGCCCTGCCTTCATATCACCAGGACAAAACGCCACAGAAATGGCTTCAAACACTGCATCAACACCTGATGTTACCTCGTGGTGGTTTCGCCGGGTACTGGGTCCTGACCTAATTAAATGCTCCTCAATTCCTGCGGAACACAACGAAACAAAGAGAGAGCTCGGTGTCAGAGCTGTAGAATCAGCGATGTTATCAACAGTAACAAAGGCTGCTTGCGAAGTTATTGGACTGTTCTTTACACCCGTCAGCTTATGTGTGGATGAAGGAAATACCGAAGAATTTACATCGAAGCTCGTGAATTTATACGACCGCGTTAATTATTGTGGCGATGTGTGTAGTGGCAGTGAATGTTACGATAATAAGACAGATGAAGTTCCAATAACAAAATCAACAGCTGATGAGCAAAAGAACGAAGATAACTGTAATGAGAGACTGCAGTCTTCGAAACACAGAGCGAAAACGAGAAGATTAGAAGTGGTACATATCGTTTTACCAGGTGGTGGTAACACGAGTGCTCTTGGTACAAATTTGGTGTTCGAACCTGGTTCCGACAGCACATGTATGTTGGATGAAGCTGCTTTCAGAAAAGTCGTCAAAGATTTACCGTGGTTCGCCATCCCGCACAGAGATGTTCACAGAACGGTATGTACCTTATTGTAACTGATCTTTCATCTCCATTAGCGCGCAGGGACTCTCTTCAAAAGGTTACAGTACTCAGCTAGAAACAATTCCATGTTTGCGAAATCCTTAACTTCACACCGGTTAAGAAATCGACAACGACCTTTAACACTTCCAAAGCCCAATGGCAGTTATTTGTATCACCTGTTTTAACAACAATTAATTTTTCATTTGACCATCGAGTGTATATTTGTAGATTTCATATGATTTACAGCATAAAGCGTTAACCAATTGATATTTGTAATAGAGACATTTTTTCTTTGGGGAAAAGACTGAATACTTTAACGATATATAGAAGGGAGGAGGCTTTTGGACGAAAATGACCTGACTCCTTGTTTTTTTTAAAAAAAGAAATCGATAAAATTCGATTTGAGATTAATGTGTATACGTAGTAGGAGTCTGGCTACAGTGGATCGACAAGAATTAAAGTTAAATTCGACCTACAAGTTCCAGTATGGATACCCGAAGTCAAACTTATTCCAAATCCGTTTTGTCCTTTCGAACATGAAACAAAAGTTTAGACAGACGGGCACAAAAAAGAAACCCACGTGATAGCATTCGTTTTCAGCGCTACCTTCAACCTGACAGAAGGAATCTTCGTGGTCTCCTAGCAGACAGAGCCCAAAGTAAATTCTATCCTCTGGAACACAGAAATGTAGGAATTTCTGCTCCAATCCCAACTGAATCAAATATATGAAGCAATCAAGTGCTCTTCAATGAACAGTACTACATCCCATCGCCGCCGGCTAACGAACTGAGTGACGAAGATAATGAATGGATTCACCAGCTATTTATATTTTCACCAAATTGAATTAACCTGTTTCATTTTCTTTCCCCTCGATCCGAGCTCAAAAACAGACTGGAAACCTCATCAAATGAAATTCTTTCACGAATCGCTCTTGGCAAACAAATTTATATTTATTATATTTACTAATTCGTTCCTTGAACAACGATACGCTATTCAAAGTCAGGAATACTTTTCTGTGTGTAAGCTTGCCCTGCGATGTAGACAAAGTTATAGAGGCAAACATGGGGCGTGGAGGTATTACATTCAAGCATTATGAGACTCATCACAATGACGGAGCGAGAAGACAGCTTAACGCTACGCTGGATTTATCCCCTACTGTGAAATTATCTGTATATGCGGACAAAACTTATATGAAGTAGCAGCTAGACACAAGCTGATTTTGTTTCAGCTGACGACCTTATAACCTCCCGTTGACATTAACAAAGAAGTCAGACTGGGTAAAAATAGTTTACATTTCAGAAAAATAAAATGTGAAACTTGCAAAAAGCAAACAGTTCTGCATCTGAACAGGATTATGAAAATAAAAACGTAAGTGCCAAGTTGCCCCTGTACCTCAGCGCCATGCCAAGCAGGCGCATGGAAGGAGTAGAGTCACATTTTAAGAATTCTTAATCTCGAAAACAGACAAACGCGAGTGACCAGCTTGAAGACCTGGAGTGGGCCCCAGATCCGATATTCACGTCGTGACGAGGACAAAAGTCCCGGCCACTGCCGGAAATCGAACACCGGAAAGCCTTTCAAATACGTATCATACAAAAATCAGTGTAAAATCTAGGGGTTTGCATATCGAATTGGATACTTAATTTACTTATTTATTCACCCACATAAAGTTGTTTAGTCAAATGCACTTCTGGCGGTGATTTATGATTAGGCCTCTATCGGTTATTTTAATAGGTTTTTAAGTGTATAAAGTGATTAGATAATAGTTGCCATGAAGAGTGATTAGATAAGAGAAGTTGGCGGCAAAGCTAGAGACTTTGTCGGGAAATTGTCAAAGTCTTGATAACGTTTGCTGACAGTCAACTTGATATAACGTAGTCGCGGATGATAATAAAACGGATAGGCTTTTAGCCGGCTACGTGTTTCTTTGCATCCCACAGTATGTACACAGGGCCCAAATGAGGGTACGCAGCTTCGGTATAAAGGGGTATCTACATTGTAAGGACTAGGTCATTGTCGTGTACAATGACGGAAATTAGCTTGTCCCGGGCGATGAGGTCTGATTATGAACTTGGCCGAGAAACGTTAAGTCAGGGTCCGTTTAAGTTCTAGGGGTCTGTACAAACACCTTATTCCAACACAAGACTCGAGTTGAATAACAAACAGCCCTAATTACTGCGCTTCAAATAGAGGATAGGCGTGCTGTAAGGAATAATTTGTCATTTCGCGGGTTTCTCAGAAAATAACGAAAACTCGTAAGTTAAGGTTAATTGATCCTGGTCGAGAGGGGTGGGGGGTATCCAATTCTCATACAGGCAGACACGCGAATGGAAATACTCGATAACAAGCAGCAGACATGACGAACATGAGGGGAGACAAACTGAGGGAAATTCCATCGGACTTTTCCATGATCCTTTGTATCTCCATTAATTTTCGCTTTGCATGAAAATATATGTGGAAACTACGTGATAGCATGCAATGAAAAGCTCCTGCTCCGTTCTGTATCTTACACAAACTTCCCAAATATTTGTTTTAGTACCGATCACAGGCCTGTTATTAGGCTACTCTCGTATTTGATAATAAAACATACATAGTCCTGTGCTGTTAGCATGTCCTTGTGTGTACCTCTCCCCCACTCCACTAACCTCTCGGTTTTTATGAAACATAACATGAATATCTTGCCATTTTGCGTTGTCTAATTCTCACACTTGTCTTCATTGCTTACCCGTCCATAATACCAACATGGCGAAATATATATTTCCCTTTGATAATGATATACCTGGAAGCACACTGAAATCGCATTGACAAGTGCGAAGTGTATTACCTAATTACTCTCGTAGCCTGGTCTGAAAGTTTTTGATTCACACAGCGGAATACCATTACGTTAAAGGATCACACACTCCCTGCGAGAAATATGTCAAAATATTCTTTTATACCAGTGTTTCCAGTTGATATCACAACTCTCCCGCTGTATAAATATTTGATCACGCTGTCTGTGTATCTGGCGTCCGTTTTTCTTCTTCTTCTTCTTCTTCTTCTTCTGTCAATTTATGTTTCCTGAATCCCATTTCTGTGTACAGCGCAACGTGCTACCAGACATATATGCGATACGGAACAAGGCTGTTCAACTACTATTTCAAGTGGGTCACGGTTAACCCTGTTAAACCTTTTTTTAAATTGATTATATTCGATTTTAGCTTAATGAAAAGTAGGAGTTATATTCGACCGATAAGAATCAAAATTAAACACAACGTTTAGCGTAAATACATACTGCAAAATCTCATCGATATCCATCCAGTACTTTCGAAGATGAGACATTCGGCCAGACAGATGACTTCCTGAACCAGCGTTCACTTTGTTGCACTTTTGTGCGAAGAACCCACGAAGAGTATTTATGTTAACAAGAAGCTGGAGTTCTTTCACAGCCGTGAACCTCTCTTTAAAGTTCTCATGTCTATTTGTTTCCTTTTTTGACGCGAGGGCTGTGGACGTACGATCTATAATAATAATCCATTACAGTATCCTGAAAATACCTTATCGATGGTCGAGCTCAACTTTTTCCCATTTTAAGTGCAATGTTCCTTCTCAGATAAATTTTGTAACCAAGAATTACGTGAACAGAATAAAAATACTCGGGCAGACAATTCTGTGTCGGCTACGTGTTTCCATTTAAGTTTCCGCACGAAACACAACACATTCACAATTTTACTTTGATTAATGCCCTACAATTTCGAGAACCAAGGAAATTCACAGACAAAGACAGGTTTATGTATAACCGAAGTTACGTTTCAGATAGGTTTTGCCCACAATTTAGAGGTAAACGACTTCATGCTTCAGCTGATAATGAGCTATCTCTGCCACAGAGGATGTAATCATTTCTTTGAAATAAGATGACCCAGATGCCTCACAGTTACCTTGCCTGGTTGTGACAAGGGTTTCAAGTCTCTCAACCAAGAACCCGATGGCCTTCACAAGTCAACCAGCAGCCTGGCACAACAACAAACAATCAGGATTTTTTTCTTTTTGTTTTAAAACGCAGTTGATTCCTCCGCCCTTTGACAGCTAGTCACGAAATTTTCTGTTTAGGAACCCAAAGGTCCACCACCACATTAAAAAAGGCCAGAAAAATGTTCTGAAATCCCCAGTTCCCACACCCGGGGGCAGATTAGGCTCCAAAAACTGCCCTGGAAAAATATTCCCAAGTGGCCCCTTGCTACCTTGAAATCCACTACCCGGAATAATATTCTTTTATGAGCTGCTGTTACTTTAGAGGGTAATTTTCCCCACCAACCTCAGTAATAACAGCAGTGCTCCTATCCTGCCTCCATTATTTTCACCTCACAGTTTCTCTAGCGAATGTTCGCACAACACAACATTCCAACCTAGGTATGACCCACTGATCGTTCTAGAACCAGTCACAGCTCCTCAAAGGCCACTCCACCGCTGTCTTCGTGCATGCTACGTAACATGCCCATCGATTTCTTATTTATTTAATCACTAACAATATCAGGTGAAGTTAACAAGTTCTCAAGCACTTTCCACATTTTGCACAAGACATATCACAGATAATTATTTTTTGACGTTATATGCCGTCCACCTACTTCAGTAGGCCTACCAAATTAATCTCATAACTGCTTAGGCACATATTTAATTAAATAACCATCTAATTTTCCCCAACTATGTAAGTACCTGTGCAATTAACGATCTGGTTTACTAAATACATAACTACGTATATTCATAATTAACTACCAATCTAATTAACTAAATTTCTTACTAGTAACCTACGTAACTACCTACGACATTACAGAACGGGCAGCTGAGAGAGACACAGTCCGTATAAATCAAGACATAAACACTCGGTTAGAACGGATTTTGTACATTCACTTTTTCTGCATACGAGAGGAGAGGAGGATGTCGGCATAACAGCCATCTGTTTTTTCAGTCCTCTCAACAGAACAGTAAATTGCCCGCTCCTAATCCCGAGCTGTAAATGAACCGAAAAATGTGAAGAAAATTCTCCCTTCCCCATTATCTCAACCAATAAAGGAACAGAAAGGTGTGATAAAAGCATTTTCCTCTCTACTTCCCTTCCACACATACCGTGACTCATACATTTCCAGAACCATCAAATTAACCACGAGTCCAAATATGCATAAACATTATATAGACAGACGAGGAAATTCCATTAGAGAAGCAAATATTTGTAATGAAAATAAAAATGAGAGATTTGAAGGGAGTGAATTCACAGCCGTCTTCCTGTCTCAGAGTAGAGTGAAGGTTGGTAAATATTTCAAGATACACACTTTAAGTTATCTGCGTCTGTACAGAAGATTCAGTCTAAATCTGCAGAGACTTGGTTTTCCCTCTCATCTCTGCCATGTCGAACTTTCTCTCGTTCTCCCCTAGGAACAAAGCTGTTATAGTAGTTTTAAGGCCAAAGCTAATATTTGAGCACGTAATAAAGACAAAAGAAATTGTGATGAAGTATAAATATTTGAAAACTGGGACACTGATACCAGGGTTAGGATATTTACAGTTCACAAATAAGCCGTCGTGTCGTGGTCGTCTGTCTCTCTATGTGCAAACAGCATTAATAAAAAAGAACTGATGGCTTCACGTTAGCCATTAAGTGGTTGTTATCATCCAAAGATAAACTGACTTTGGTTTAAACAAATCCCTTGCTCATTTGCATACAGTTATTGTATTCAGTAGTTTTAACAAGTCGGGGATCAGTGGAGCGCTTTTTTCAAGACGGTGATGAACCTGTGGAGTCCAGATCCTGTGTTCTGTGTGAGTTCTATGAATGTCTAAAGCCTGACCAGGCTTTCATCTCTGGACAAACTGGGATGCTGAATACAACCTGAAGCAACAGTTCGTGTTGCATTCGGGCTCTTAACAAGGCAGGCAAGCAATTAGCGGAACAAAAAAAATAAGATGATAACACAACTAAATGAATGACGTCATGCACGGGGTTCCACGAAAATAACCTCTTCTGCATTACTCTTCCATGTATATGCAAATATCTGCATATTGGATTCAGCGAACAGATTTTCTGTACATCCCAACTGCATTTCAGATCATCCCTTCTAATAAACCATTGTGGGGAGGGGGCAAAAGTGAATTTGCATATTAGGGGTATATAGTGAGTGGGGTACGGATGAAATTGCTGGAAGCAGTTTTAAGAGCAGGGGTCCTTGGAAGTCAAGCTGAATTGTGTGAATTTTAGAAAGTTAATTTACAGAAAGAAATCTCTGAAAGCCATGTAATACAGGGTGACTCAGAATAGGTATTAAACAATTTAATACATTTCCAAATCGGAATTGCGAGAATAAATTAGCCGACCCCTTTCGGGCTGCTCCTCAAAACTTTATTATTAAAACACTAATCTGTCCCAAGAGACGGTGATGAGCCTTTGGGTTCCCTAAGCCATCTAGTAAGGAGTTCGTTTATTCCCAAGAGCATCTGAAGATTTCGTTTAGGGATCGTAATTTTGTAACGCTCCGGTTTGTAATACAATTCTTTCTGTTCTGCATTCATGGTTTTAACAACCCTCTTGGAAACGGCGTTGCAACTTATAGCGGGTGGTAGGTCTGCATGCAATTTCATCGCATAGCAAGTGCACGACCATCACGTGAACAGAAAAATGAAAATGCACGCCTGTTTACAGGCTTACAGAGAGACGTGTTATTGTCATGCATAATTCAAGAATCCGACAGACTTTGTCACACTCACTTATTCACCCCGACCACACTGCTGGCTTTTGTAATCTCTCTGACACGGTCATTGTCGAAACATTAGTCCTCATGGAAAGATGAGGACTTCGCACTGATACGCCCGAGATTTCAGCAAACTCACGGCCTACTGTGCCTCAAATATTTAAGCTTAGTATCATCATTTTCCGAATACGACTGGGCAGGTTCCATTGCAGGTTGCACTGTTATGTAACAAGCATTGTTCGCTGAAGAAAACTGCAATCCTAAACAAGACATTTCGTGTTTTGTGTTTCAATAGATAATGTCGATCACTTCGTCCTGAGTTCTCTCCTTCTTTGTGTGTGATCTGGGGTCAGGATAATTCTATTCAGGAACTCTCAGCAGTACCCCGGTCGAAGCGAAATGAATGGATTTCCTGTTCGTGACTTGTTATAGTAATAAACATCTACCTCTCAACAACCAGCGGTGCTGTAAAATCACTCTGGAGCGTTTACATCATGGATAACCTACATAGAGAGTTCCTACTATCCGACAATACGTTCAAGAAGTAAATTAGGAATCAATCTGATGACCATTTTCATCTGGGATCATCGCATTTACACCGGAAGCGTAGGGCACACTCTCACACGTCCTGAACACTTATCGAGGGGTGGGATCATCGCATTTACACCGGAAGCGTGGGGCACACGCTCACACGTCCTGAACACTCACGGAGGGGATTGAAAGTCATTATCGGAAACGCTCGAGCACAGCTGACAGGTATTACCTTTCTCTTTAAGAGGGGGATCTCGATGAAGGGTTGCTGAGAATGCAACTGAATGCAGTATCCGGCGAATTAAAACTGGCTACAGGCAGAATGTCGAGGTGCTGGATTCATTCCACCCAGTTCAGCCAAAGTGATTATCAGAAGCGCTGATCGTTGGGCATTGGTAACTGCTATGGAAACATCGGCTGGCATTTGTTTAATAGAGTTAGATGGATTGGGACCTTCTGGGTTACTACACGGCGTCACAACCCCGAAGATTACGATCTGTATTTTCACTGCTGACAATACCTCAAACCACAAGCGCTGCGTGTTTTTTTTTCTTCAGAAATGTTTCAGACCCCCTTTTAAGAGGTGCTATTTTTGTTTCAGAAGTTCACACGATTACATATTAGTTTTATTAGCCGTAGGACGTCAATGGCGTGATGTTCGAGTAAAGTGTCATGGATCAGAAGTTATTAGGGATACAGACTGATGAACACAGGGGCATGATGGCACCATGAACAAGTCTTTCCTTAGGCCTGTATTCTTTCTTATCTTGTTCTTACCTTCTTCCATGTTTTCTTTTTGCCAAGAAAAGTACACTAAACATAGGCCTACAATTATGAATGTGCTCTGCAAAATGTGAACCAAGATACAGCGTATATTTGGAACCAGAGCAATTCAGTCAGTCAAGCGACAATCGGGGTTAGAATCCGTGCAGAGACAGGACATTTCTCTTCGTAAACCACG
>NW_019059984.1:365721-376542 GCF_000696155.1 Zootermopsis nevadensis | reverse complement strand
TGCTTCTTCATGGGCAATGCTGCCGGAGCATGAAGCTGGCCGTTCATCTCTTATCTATTGCATTCCCATCTTACGCGCTCGTGGCATGGTGCTTACTGGCTGGAAACAGATAAAGATTGTCTGAGGCATCCTTCGTGTGTGTAGTCGCCTCAGCCACCCAGACTGGGTCCTGCCTGCTACAGCATTAGCCACGGTTGTTATTCCAAAATTCATTAATGTCATTCCACGTAGCAGCTCGGCGTCCCCTCTCCGTCTTCACCCTCTGTTCTACGACAAGGGGTGGTTAAAGAATGAACCGGACATGATCCTGTAACCCAAAATGCAGGGGGTCCAGACACACGAGGTATTTAATTAAGAGTTCAGGTTTAATAAGAAACAAATTGAACAGGAACCCGATATTCTTATAACCTTCATGGAAACGGACATTCATGAATTTCAGTAAAGATATGGGCATTTGAAGCACGTACTGGCTGTGAAGAATGTAATAATTTTAAATTGGGACAACTGTAAGGTACAGAAAGCCTAATGTTGATTGATTTTCTATAATATCAAAACAAATTTTTTTCAAGTATACAGGAAATAGCTCCTTTTTAAAAAATACGTCCTGCTTCTTCTTTTTCTTCTTCTGCCCTTCAGTGACTGGGTCTATCCCGACTTCGTGGTCGTGTTCCGAAAGGTCTCGTGGAGGGTATGAACGCATGCATAATGGACAAATCTTGTGTGTGTCGTGTTGGCAGGCGCGGAATGGACTCACGTGGCACAGAACAGGGACCCGTTGTGGGTGGACTCTTGTATTAACCTTCGGAGTGGGTTTTATACTGCTAACTTCTTTCGATTTAAACCATATTTGTTAGTGCAGTTTTCTATAAACGTACATTCGTACAATTTCTGTGTTATTCTTATACTGAATTATCTCACATTAAAATAACAATTTTTTCACTTCTGCACAGATGTGAAACGAAGTGTCTTACGTTGAGGATTGACATTAATTTTGTCTGCCGTTTTCTCGAAAGTTCGCTGCAATCATATTCGTCAAAACGAGACTCTGTGCGTTGCTTATCTTGGCTGTACTCAAATCACTTGCCTTGCGGATATTGAGCAGACTTCCTATCGATCTCTTGAGACACCCCCAATCCAATGACGGTATTTTGAACACCCCTTCCATGCAGCACTTCGTTTCGCCCTCTCCCTTCTTTCATGATATATTTTACTTTTTGTATGACTCCGTCCACACTTCTCCCTGCATCCTTATCTTTTATTCGCTTTGTGAGTCCCTCCCTCCTCCTTTTCTCATTTCCACCGCACCTAGTTTTTCTGTTCCTCTGTCGCCGTACGTGAAAAACAGTGTCCATTCACGAAAAACTTTGTCAGATATTTAATATTGAATCAAAAGTTTTTGGTATTCGTGCTTCATACTCGATACTTCTCCGGTTTGTAAGTCGGCCCGGAGACAGACTGCTATCTAGGGTTATGTCTGCAGTGGTTCATCTCGGCTTCTCCAAAAAGTGCCAGGGAAGAACCTTGAAACAGGCAAGAATCGCTCGCTTCCTCGTCCTTTACAGTCATCAATTACAGTCATCACATAATTCGATCCCATACAGTGCAATTGGAAAAGAATATCGAAACGTCTCAAGAATGAAACCACGTTTAAATTTGTACTCCTTTTGAGGTGGCTGTCTTACGGGGTTTTTCGCCGTGTGGTCGTGTGCTGCCTCCATCATCAGGGCGATAAGTCTCATCGCCCTGATGATGGAGGCAGGAAGGGATCTCTGAAACGTTGATAAGCTCCTACCTGACTACATGGCGCTACACCCAGAAGACATCCATCTTCGGACTCACCGCCGTGAAAACCTAAAATCCTAATTTTACTCCTCTTATTTTCCCTTTTTAATTTCTCATTGTATCATCTTATTCTTTGTCTCTTGTTCGTTTCTATTTCTTCATCTTCACCTTATCACTCTTGATTATTATGCCTACATTTGTTTTCTGTACGACGCGTTCGGAGAACGGAATGGAGCTTCGATACTCAGTACGGATGCTGTTCAACAGGCCTTTGAAGGCTTCTTAATTTGAGAAAATTTTCACGAAGCAACTGTGTGGTTCCAACAAATTGTGAGTTTAAAACCGTGTAGAAAGTGGAAAAAAGCAAATCCATAAAATAAGCATGCGACTGTGCATGAATATAAATAATACACGAACCTCTGACGGAGCAAATGGACTAGATGTAGAATATTTTATATTGCAGAATGAAACAGCCCATGGGAATCAACACAGTCCAAACAGAGGAATACGAAAACTAGTAAATACTACGAATGTTTAAAATAAATTACCAAACGTGAATCTCGTTTCTTTGTGACAGCACCGCGTAGATGCACGCTACATTTAAGACGTGTAACATAGCAATTGTAATATGAAAACGCCTTCACTCCAAAGACCCTCAGCTCACACTTCATGCACTGAAATTATATTACTAATAGTTTCGAAAGATTATCATTTAAATTGGGTTTGTGAAAACAGGCCTAAATGTTTCCAGTAAGATTGCCGCACCAAGTGACACTTGCCGATACCTAAGTGTGAAAGTATGCTGGTCGTCACAGCTGCTGCTGTTAAGTGACACTTGAAACGCGAATTCCGAACAAACGGAGAGGAAGTAGTCTTTCTCATCGCACTCTGTAAGTTATCGGCATTCATAAACCAAGTACCGCCTGTTCTCGGGTGTTCTCTAGGTGGCGAACAAAGAGTACGGAAACACCAGGCATAAGAGATAAAAGACGCTGAAGTATCTAGGACTACAAAGACGAATGACTTGACATGTAACAAGATTATTAAGCAGGGAAGACAGCGGCAAATCCTTCGCATTTGCCAGCAAGACAAACTTCCGCTTCAAACGTTTCTGAGTGCAAAATTCCGACACAGAGACAGCAGACAAAGACTGAAGTAGGGGAGAAGGGGGCTAGGTCTCACAATTTTCAATTACGATTTTTTGTGCATTTATTCTTAAAATTCACAAAGTTAGCAATTATGGCTTCAGGTACTACTACTATTCGGCTATATTAATAACATTTTTTCGAAGGCCTATTCATTTTTGTTTCATCACAAAACTTGTTTATTTAAGAGAAGGCGGTTTGTAACAAAGTGCCCTGTTAAGGTGTTAGTTGTTACAGTGGGGGGGGGGATTGTTACAGCACATTCTGACCTTTATTATTAAGTAATTAATTACAGAAATTAACTTCAAACATATGAAACATTTTCATTATATATTAGCAGCTTGCCTTAACGAGATTCTTCCAGAAGAGACTTCATCAGCTGCTAACTTAAGCGTTTTCAAACTTGTATTGCCTGTATTCGTCTTTTGTACTTATTATATCATTTTTCCTGATAAAACAATAAAATATAATCATTTGCAAACGCAAGTTTATTGCAAAAGACACGGGTCACGCTGATACACTGTCCCTTGTTCAATGTAACAACTGGCCCCACAGTACGCCATTTTGATTTAACGGTCAAAGCAGTGTCATTTTATTCGACTGAAGTGAAGAACGAAGTACACGCATTGCTCTTAATATCCAAGAGCTTTAGGTAAGAAAAATTTAAAGAACTTGCCTTTATCACACGGTCGTGGAACTATCAGCTTCTGAAGAATGACTACTCCATCCTGTTTGTTCTAGTTAATATCTTACGATCTAAATAATCGGCTACTGCCTCATGCCAGCAAAGTTTTTGGTGGTACAGAATAATGTGATGTTTGACTGTTAATACAGACAGACATCAATTCGTTCGAAATGAGACTGGAATGGCAGACTTACGCTAAAATGAAACGTGCAAACAATTTCTGTGCATGCTGTACTCCTTTGTGAGTAGTGTTTTCTTCGTAACCTTCCTTCCCTCTTTATTCAACGCGAGGAGTGTTAAAATTGACAAGGGTGGTTAGCGTTCAAGGTAAAAATGTTGTCTGTGGCAAATTTTTGCCCCCTCGCGGCGTTACATCTTGGAAAAGAGATGATGCGAAACAGTTATAAACCGCCCTATCCCTTACAAACAAAACCTTCGTTAAAGTTTGAAAACCTGAAGTGTCCCTGACGGTCTAAACAGCAGAAGCCACGAACACACTGCAATTTCCATCCCCCCGTCACCACCACCAACCCTCACCTACACACCCTTCCCAACATCAAGTACGAATCGATTTCAAGAGAACGAGAGAGGTGAAGCACCAGAACACTAGTTCGTTCTCTTTGGTAAGAAGGGGTTTGTCCTCTCGAAGACACTCAGACAACCTCGTGTGAATCAAGGCAGGAATTCACAAAGCTTTAAACATGAATTTTAAAAAAAACAGTAGCGAAGGATTTCGGGGATAAGTCGAATGTTAAAGGTTTTTCAACATTTGGGAAAACATTGCAACTGCCATCTTCAGGGTGAACATCTTTGGGAGGTTTGGGATCCAATAAAAGCGGGAAGTGAAAGATGTGATTAGAAGAACACAGGGCTGGGGGGTACCACGTGATTCAGGAAGAGGCGTACAAGAATCAACAGCGAAGATTCTTTTTTCAAGGAAAGTAATTTCATCCCATTAACGTGTTAGTGTGATAAAACCCAGAAGGATGGGGTCGGAAGGGCATGGCAGAGACGAGAAATGCGTGCAGAGGAGAAAAATTACAATTTATACAGCTACGAGTTATGCAGTTCTCTCAGTACACCTGTTACTTCCTCTCTCACTTTATTTAACGACACTATTTCAGCTGCAAACACGTTTTGTGCTGTCCTGTAGCAAATTCAGCCTGTAGTAAACTTTGTTTAAAAATTTAGAAAATGCTTTCTGAGATCTGTAGAATCTCTGGCATCACGTGTGATAAACCCCCGGCTAGAATTTTGTAGTCAGTAGCTGGAGACGCAGCGAATGGGACGGGGAAAAAGACTTCTTAGAGCAAGGCCGTCATCGGGTTCGTCTCTGACGACTAGAACGTGTAGAGTTTGTTTTGCCTCACTCAGTACCTCCACGTGTTATTGCGCCCCCTCCGGTCCCCTCTGCCCCCAGTTCTCCCGGTGGACCCACTAGTCTGAATAGCGACTCTGTCTGCACGGGAGTCTGAACATTGTTTAGGATATTTCAGGCTCTGTTCAACGCGGGCCATTCGCATGATCAAGAACAGGTAGGTGGATGGTGGAATTAAATGACAAAAACGAAAGAAAGAAAACTTGGTTGGCCATTCTAATGCAAAAGCACTACGCGTTCGCAAAGGCACGTCACTTCTGACCTAACATCACTTAAGTTCTCTACAGCACCCACTCAGAGGAAGATTCAAAGCCAGAACAATAGAGAGAATGAACGAATGAAAGAAACAAAATCCCATTTGCAGCAAGTGCTCCACTCTGTGAAATGGTCTTATATGTTTCGTGCCACGAATCCTGTACGCGGTTCGGAGCTCATTTGTTAATCCTAGTTGACAATCGTAAGGTCCCAGTCAGCAGACTAATGGAATTTATTCAAGGTGCACGATTGTTGATGATGTTGTCGTCGGTGCTTACCAACGTTTCGGAGGAACGGATTTCTCCATCACCCAGAAGATGGTCTTCATACCATGATCGATATTTTCTTAGTTAAGTTCAATTTAGTTTATTTTGTGCGACTTTTGACTTCGACGACGAAGCTGATGTCGATGGTGGTCTTCTACATCATGACGCCGCTTGGACTTTTAGGCGTGTGTCAGTGTTTCCTAGGAACGTAGGCTGAAGTGCTTAAGACATAGGCAGTCCGTTATACCACCCACAAGTCTAAACGACGTCACAGCCCAGATTACCACCATCGACGTAGTTTGATTTAGACTTAACATCATACGAGATTGGACGCGTAAGATTCGTGCCGCACCGGAAATGCATTGCTGTCGGATAATAATTTAAATTTTACGCCAAGAGAATGTAATTTATCGCTTAATTACGCTACAACTTCTGCAGACTTCATGTGATGCACGCACTCGGCCAGTTAAGTGGTTAAACTAGTTACTCAATCGAATCTCGAGACGTTCGACTGACTTGGAAGCAGATGACAATACATGATCCGCATCGAATCACAGATACGAACTCTGCCTTGGTTCAATTCTTCTGAATGACTGGCCAAGAGACTGATTGGTTAAATGGATTGACTCATTCATGTGTAATATCCGTCTAATGCCGAGTTCAAGAATATGTGGAGCTATATCGCCACTCCCCCCATACGTCTTCAAACGAAAGCTTTGCCTTTTGAAAACACGTAGCGTTGCGTCACTGAACAGGCGAAGTTATTCGGCAGTTGCCTCTTTCTTTGCATTTATTCCGTCTTAAATGTCATGAATTATAAATAGTGTTTTCCTAAACAGATGCGCGGTAACCACTCAGACTTCCCCCGCAAGCCCACGGCTGGGCAGAAGAGCTGAGCGTCCCATTGATTCAGACCACTTCACAATGCTGTGTGATGTTGGCGGTGTCTTTTGGCTCAAAGCGACCACGTTGCAAGTCGCGTCAGTTCGCACTCGTTGCTTCATAACGAAAAGAAAAACCTCCCAGCTAAAACACACACGCTGGTCCCCGAAAGGAACACTTGTTTGTTTGTGTAATTATTCCACCACGGCTATTTGAACGACGAATTGTGATTGGAAACAGGCATTAAACAAGTATTTACCTTCGGCAACGTTTGAATAGTTGTTTTAATATTTAGATTCTACTTCTCATCCTTTACCTTCTGCTACCACTCCTACAGCTTTCTGTATCGTCCTCACCCATTGCTCAATTCAATTCCTGTGCACCAGTATCAAAATTTTATATATAAAGTCTCCACCCTGCTTTTAGGCTTGTAAGTAATTCTGTCTCAGACTGATTCTTTTAAATGTAATTAAAAATTTAAAATAGGGACAAAACTTCGCGGTTGTCTCTCACGTTGCAAAGAAGGCATAAGGATATTATGTGTATTAAAGAGTGGGACGCAACACTGACATACGTAAGAAATAATGATAATATTAATAATAATTATTATAATAACAACAGTTGTACTTGTTCCTGCACCTAGGCAAGAAGACATTATAAGGCGTAAAAGGCTTGTGAAAGCGGAGCTTTACGAATTCTACGTGTACACAACGGTGCAAACATAAAATAAAACAAAGGAAATGCCATGTTTGCTGCCTAGTTTTGAATGACGGGTTTGTTGTAACAAAGAAAACAATGGCCACGATGTGCAACTCAGGCTAATTTGCATTGTGCCACCATCATTTAACAAGAAGGATTAATCTGACAACCGCCGGACACGCTAATTGCTTTATTGCAGATTAGTAATTGCGTAACTGCAGGAAAGGCAGCCCCTTTTTTTGCAATCACTGCAGCAAGTCCGTCAAACATACACAAATGAATAAATAAATACGCACTCACGTAGTTCCCACATAAAGAGGCCTTGGTAGTCAATGAATTCCCCGCTTTTTATGCAACCCGTTCGGTCATTACCCCGTTCAGAGAATTCCGCCACTGGTCCCTGTCCTGAACCAGATGAACCTAGTTCATATCCTTTGTCTTCAATTTAACATCATTATTCCTCATGACGATAACTAACACCTTGGAGAAACATTCGTTTTGTGAACAGTCCCTCAGCTGGTCAAGTGATTCCTCGCCTTTTATGGATGAAAAGTTTCAATGCCATCTTCATAAGGTCCGGTCACTGGAACCTATCTTGACCCATAAAATCCAATCCAACCCCTCAAAAATCCGTTCGCATAATAATGTTTATTGTAGCCTTCCTCGCCACTCACTTAACAGATTGAAACATAAGAGCAGACTTTACTTGTTCCAATGTTGCTCCGAGTTACTTAATAACGTAGTGATATCAGCTGAAGACCTGCCCTCTCTGTGACCGGACCAAAGATCGATCCTTGTAAAATCCACAATGCAGACAGCAAAGTGTAGTTAGTTTGGAATCGACAGACCTGGTCTTCCCCTCTGCAGCTGTGATGTCATTTCTCTCTGTCCCACCGTTTAAGAAAGTAAACACTGGCATCCTTTATTCAAAGGGAAAAGTCACAAATCTGGAAAGGGCACAGTCAGCGTGCTATTGGACAAACCGATGAAAGTGTAAAAAGTGGAGGATTCTAAAGCCGTGCAGATGAAGACAACTTTATGAAATACAACTTGAAAACAGTATAAATTCAAGGAGCATTTTAGTAGCCTGTTATTAATAAAAGGTAAAATTGAATATGACTGTCACCTGGGAAGTTGAGCCGTGTACTCTCGTAGAAGTTCCATTATCAGGAGGACTATGAAGTTAGAACACCCGAGATCAAGATT
The DNA here is from genome assembly GCF_000696155.1 of Zootermopsis nevadensis. The sequence goes on along the minus strand of NW_019059984.1, from coordinate 368,244 downwards.
GTGGTATTGATCTCACACGCATCGCTGTCGGCCAGATCATGGACAAACAAGAGAGAAGGGAGCCTACCAAGTGTGACTTCGCAGTGGAATGTCTTCACAACTGTGGCTATCATATCACAAAATTCAAACAAGAAGGCAGATGACTGACGGATTCTCGTGCCGAGACAGAAACGCAAAGCTGGGGTGTTACAAAATCTTCCTCTCGAGCTGAACTGTCATAAGATTGGTATCGTGTTTATCAAAGGCGCGTTCATGCGACCTTGCAAAAGTCGACCATTCTCTGCATCTCGCTTGAAACAATTAAACACTCTGGAAACTAATCTCCAACTTGCCTGTGCAAAATACGACGCCTAAGTTCAATTTTAAGGACAGTACGGATATTCCTGTACCAAATAACAGCATGAAACGCTTTATTTTCATGAAAATATTAAGCTGTGAAAGCCGTGGGAGGAAATGTAATGAAAAGCGACTGATCCTGATCGACTTAGCAGTCACCACATTGCAAAATTATAGTTAAAAATTAATTAAGTATGAAGTTCGAAGAAGCCGACACCCAGCACCCCAAATTTCTTATCTTACAGGTAAGATTGAGTCGCCGCTACAGGGCACAAGTTGGGGGGCCAACTCTGGTGCTCCTGGAAGGCGCAACAGGGCGCCTCATCACCAGAAACGGTTGTGAGAGGTTGAACGAGGATCCTACTGGCGCCTTGTTTCCTTGGACACCGCGCGCACTCACAGAGGTGCTCAGGGAGGCCGGGTCGTACCTTCCTGGTGGAAAAAGGGCCGCTTCCAAGTTGTCAGCATCCGACAGCGAAGTTAGGTACTCCGAGTTGGACGGTCTAGTCAAAGGAATATATTTCTCGGCGCACTGGGTAAGTATTATCGATTGAACATGTTTGTTTTTCCTTGGTAGACGGTGATAATTTCATAGGGGAATATGTTAAAACACCTAATTATACATACAAGTTGGTTATATTACTGAGGAGGAATTCATGGTGCCTTCCTATGTCATGCCCTTCATGCATATTTAAACGAAGATCGGTCCGCTGGACTACGCGATATTTATAAAGTTTACAAAGACTTGACAACTTAGCAGGGCGTTAATGCAGCATGGCACAAAGGCTAACCTCAATCAATCAGCTGAAGAGACAACACTGTCCCGAATAACAATCTTGGCTATTGATCGGTGGACAGCAACCAATATCACACAGCTTTGTGTTGTTACAGTGTCCGCCCTGCAAAGCATTCACGCCCCAACTCATCGAGACGTACAGCAAAGCGCGGGCGAAAGGGCATAATTTCGAGGTGATTTTCGTCAGCTCTGACAGGTAGGCACATTTTCTAAAGTTAGTTCCCAGGTTCTCTTGAAACGAAGTGAGTGCGAACGATAAATGTGAACATTCTTATCTGAGATTTGAGTGTCCCGCGACGGTCATGATGTCAATGATGGTCTTCTGGGTGGAATCGCCGTCCGGACCTGTACGCAGATACCGACGTTCCGGAGGAACGTATTGGCTCCATTTTTAGGGATTCCGTCGAGGTGTTGGTATCTTTCTACATGTCCACACGGCATTACAACTCTGAAGGCCAAGACGGACATCGTCACCGCCTTGAGAATGTCACATCTCACCAGGTGCATTTCTGAGTATTATTTAATAAAAACGTCTGTAAATTACTCCAGTTGGACCTATAACTGTTTGACGTTTATTCAATTTCTTATATATATCGAACCCATGTAGACCTAACCTGCTTGTTCTACTGGTTCATATTATAACACGATCTCACACATCTTGCAATACTCATTTCCCTTTAAAGGCTGCATGTGACCAGAGCGTAATCGAATAAATTTGTGCAAAGTTTCGTAGCTGTTCCGTAACTGAATATAGAAATTCTTCGTAAGAAAACTGCCACGAATCTAATGTCTACACCCGTCTTTCCACTGAAGTCCTCGCAGACTTTGATTTGAATAACAGAAGTATCTTATTATGTTAGGCAAATTTAATTGAAGTTAGACAGAAAAGGACTGAACAAAGTTTGCATTCCATTTCTCTCCTCATAGTAAGGACCAATGACGAACTCTTGCGAGCACGGTAATGAAAATTCGGGTTCCATAAAAGTCGTAACAATTTTCTGATCAGCTGAGCGACTGTTACCTCTGCAGTTGAGATAGCGTCGTTACGTAAACTTTGGTTATGATGCCGATACCGAAGGCGGAACTCGAAACCCGTTGTTCGGCGTTCTCCCTCCCTCATTCTAAAATAGAGCCCACTTGGACCTCCCCTCCCCCGTAATGTTCCAGTGCTGCACACCCTCAGGGCGACGCACCCTCCAGTCAATAAAGTGCAGTGTGCACACTTCCTGTGTACAGCGCGGAACAGACTACCTTCAGAGGAAACCGACCGGGCGTAGTTAATGTGATGGCAGGTGAAGTGTAAGGAATTGTAAACTGGTTACTTAATTAATATGAATTTGTGATGATGTTCAGACGTTTTGTCCAAAGTTCAAAACAACCGTTATGAAAGC